>QNQO01002872.1:0-80490 GCA_003290165.1 Berberis thunbergii
CTTATTAATTAACAAATGTTACAATACTCTCGAGAACAAACTCTATTTCCTAGATCCCTAAACCTACACATAAAGGTTAAACAATACCAAACCAAACAAGGAAAACATACTCTCAGTAGGAAGGCGATTCATGTTTCATTTTCTTTGTCTCACAAGGAGAACTTTCTCTTTTCCAATAGAAAAGTAAATTTGAATCTTCCAGAATATTCATGTAGTTATGTGCTAGTACATGGGAAGATGGGAAAATGTTAGTAGGGATTTAAAGACAAGAGGGAGCAGAAGATACTTTAATAACTTGATGACACCATATAGCTCAAATTTTAACGATTAAAAAGCTACTCATAAGGAGAAACATAATGAGGTATCACTCTCTTATTAGGAAGTACTAGGTTGTGCAGTCATCTAGTCAATGCTTGCAGCACCTTTGTGAGGTTTGCTGGTACTCTTGTGGATGCTAAACGTAAGACGGTAAATGCTTTTCATTGAAAACTGGGGAGAGATGGAAGAGACTCGAGAGGAATCTTCGTAAGTGTAAATGCCAATCTACATCTTTTTGTCTAGTCATGACAAATTAGATCTTGCTTACAATGGCACTCCTGTATGAGGGAGGAGAAGGTTTCATTGCTTACAAGTAGAATGCTTTACCGATTTAGAACCTAAACTGTGACTTTGACAGTGTTGGATAGCATTCCTCATGATTAATGGGATATGAGATGGGTTGAAACCATCCTGTATGCTTTAGTAAGTTTGGATTGAATGGATATAAAGGTGTTAGAAGATGGTACGTTTGATTTAATACTCTTATCCTCCCTGGTTAATTGTTGCCGTTGAGTTGGCAATTTCTAATTATCTATATTAGGGGAATAAAGAAAGTTGTTTTTGAGACTATACCCCATTACATGATTCAAGTACATATACCATTATGTTGTTTATCTTATCTTATACTGTTATGCTATCCTGTGTGTTTCTTGCGCTGTTTAGAGCAAGTTTGCTCTTGTGAACAATCTGAAAATTTTGTTTATTCATTTATTTATTTCTTACAATCATCAGGGTTTAGAGTTTAGACTGATGGCTTAGCTAAGATTTCAGATTATGTTGTCTGTGCATGTTTGTGTTGGGTTCCCTTTTCCATGTGAGGTGGCTATCTTTTCACCACCTTGAGAATCATTGTAATCCTTGTTGGATGCAGTGAAATATTTTTGTTAAAAAAGGGTTCTCGTGCCATTCGATATTGTATACCGGAAGGTGATTCCTGCCAAAGTTTGTTTCTTGATGTGTGGGACAACTTGGAATCTGATGGCTGCAATCTGGATTTGGATGTGGCTTGTTTGCAGTGTGCAGAGTCGAGTGAAACTAGAAGTCATCTCTTTGTTTGGTGTAGCCTTGCCCAAGGCATGTTACATTGTTTCTCAAAACTCCTGCTTTTGTTTGAGAATCATTTGGTCAATGGAGCAATTTCATTACATAGACTAAATGACTTTTAGTATTATACTTTGGTACTCCCTTTAAGTTGATAATATGTTGTTAAATGTCAATACATGCAACTTGAAGTTACAGAGACCCACCCATAAGGCTGTTTGTACGTTGAGCATTATGTTGTGTTACCTTTTTACATTATGCACTGACATCTTAGGAGATAAGTGAACTGTAATTTTAATCTCTTGGGTAATCATATATGAAAAGTGAAATATTTTTTGGTCTGCATAATTGAATCAAGGTGAATTATCAAAGAATAAGTTGATGCATAAGGGGACAAGAAGATTAAAGTCACTAGGAGCAAAAACAGTATATGCAGAGTTTATCTTTTGTTGCACATGTTGACTCAGTTCTGAACTTCTGGTATTATGGTTTTTTGCAGGTATCACAAAAGAATCTCTGTTTAGCAGCTCAGGTGAACCCTCGCACTCTATTTTCATTCCTTTGTTAAGTCATAGATCTGATTGCCGGATGTAATTTCATTAACATAGAAGTCTAACTCATGCAGAGGGAAGGATCTCCGTAGAGTAATGGATTTGCTAGAACTAAACGAGCAACATTCTCGGACTTTACTTATACATCATTGTTGGGATGTTGAGAAGTTGTTTGCAGTGCTTGTGGAGAAGGGAAGAGATAGATTATTTGCTGAAGCGGGTGTAACCGTGCTTGAGCGTAAGAGTCATCCATCAGCGCAGTCCTCATCTGAGGTAGCTTGTATTATCTGCATGGAGGATATTTCCATAGAGGAAGTCACAGAGATGGATTGTGGCCATTGCTTTTGCAATAACTGTAAGTATTCTTTCTTCCCCCCCCAACCTGAACCATAAGTTTCACAAATTTCTCACTGTGAACAGCTTTTAGGAAACTTGCTACTGGCAATCCCAAATGATCAGCCTGTTGGGTGGCTTGAAGCCCTTGTAAACCCAAAATCCCCCCAGTATGCATGTGGGATGAAGTCCATAACAAAAATCCTCGCTGCTTTTGTTCTCTTATCACCCATTATTTTCTGTTCTTCTGTTCTGAGTCAATTCATCTATATATGATGTCATTATTCTTCGTGTAAGGATTTGATTTGCTTGATTAATAAGTCGCATTAACTCACCTTAACAAAACTGATTTATCAATGTTGTAAGCAAATTATGTTCAAAGCAACATTTTTTATGCTAATATGAGAGCGCAGGATTTGATGTGGTGATTTATTTATTTATTTATTTCGTGCCAGTTTTGGATGTCCATGGAAAATAAAATTATTCACGAGCTTTCTTGTGTCTGAATGAAGTTGTCAATGTTGTCAACTTAGTGGATGTTTACTGGCACTCTCATGTTGGACAACTTCTTTCTGATGAGCTTTATGCTTGTCAGGAAAAGAAACATACACACCATAACACATGCTACCATTCATGATTCCAACTCTTAAGTTGTCTTCTCAGTCATCTAACAGTTTGAAAGAGTGTTTCTATGATAAATATTTACTTCTTTGTCTATTATACCTTTCTGTTCCATTGCATCTAATATGCATGTGTGTGTTTAGGTTGGACGGAGCATTTTATTGTGAAGATTAATGAAGGACAAAGTAGGCGCATCAGGTGCATGGCACACAAGTGTAATGCTGTTTGTGATGAGGCTGTTGTCAGAAATCTAGTCAATATGAGAGATCCAGACTTGGCTGAACGCTTCGAACGTTTTCTTTGGAGTCATATATCGAGGACAATAAAATGGTCAAGTGGTGCCCAAGTGTTCCGCATTGTGGTAATGCGATACGAGTTGAAGATGATGAAGTTTGTGAGGTGGAATGTGCATGCGGGCAACAATTCTGTTTTAGTTGCTCATCAGATGCACACTCTCCTTGTTCATGCTTGATGTGGGAGCTTTGGACCAAAAAGTGTCGTGATGAATCAGAGACTGTTAATTGGATTACGGTCAACACAAAAGCTTGCCCTAAATGTCACAAGCCCGTTGAGAAGAATGGCGGCTGTAACCTTGTGAGTTGTATATGCGGACAAGCATTCTGGTGAGTGTTCTTTCCATCTCCCTCTTTTAGCAACATCAACACTTACAAACACCCCTCCCCCTCTTCTCTGGAATCACTTCCAACTCACAGGCTACGTGGTTATGTATCTCATCTGATACGTGTTAGAATGCGATATTTCCATTATGCTTTCTAAACAAGTTTGTATTTAATTTTATTGTTTTGCCTTTCTATTAGCAAGATGTTATATTTGTCCTTCCATGATGCAGTTGGTTGTGTGGTGGAGCTACTGGGCGGGATCATACATGGTCAAGTATCAGTGGTCACAGTTGTGGCCGCTACAAAGAAGAAAAAGAGCAGAAAGCTGAGCGTGCAAAGAAGGACCTCTACAGATACATGCACTATCACAGCCGCTACAAAGCTCATACTGACTCTTTTAAGCTCGAATCAAAACTAAAAGAAACGATACAGGACAAGGTAGCTTGTTTGGAAAGAAAGGAATCAATGCTAAAAGATTTCAGCTGGGTAACCAATGGGCTAGATAGACTCTTCAGATCAAGGAGGGTTCTTTCATATTCGTACCCATTTGCGTATTACATGTTTGGTAATGATCTCTTCAAGGATGAGATGACCAAGGAGCAAAGGGACTTGAAACAGCACCTATTTGAAGATCAGCAGCAGCAGCTTGAATCAAATGTAGAGAAGCTCTCTAAATTTGTAGAAGAACCATTCGATGAGTATGCTGAGGGTAAAATCATGGATATACGAATGCAAGTCATCAATCTGTCAGTGATTATCGATGGACTCTGCAAAAAAATGTAAGTTCATTTCTCATAGGACTTTACGCTCTTTAGATCTGTGGCTTGTTAATCACACAGACCATGTGTGCAGGTACGAGTGCATTGAAAATGAATTATTGGGTTCTCTTCAACATGCTACCCACAATATTGCTCCTTACAAATCAAAAGGAGTTGAGCGAGCATCAGAACTTCCTGTTGTCTGGAGCACTGATTCTAATGTTCCACAGAGTTCTGGTACCAATGGTACTGCGTTTGCAACTTCTGGTGTTTATATGCTATTTATACATCTGGTTTATCTCATCCCTAATGTTTTCTATTATGTGATTATGACATCTTTTCTCTTTTGATTTTAGTTTAACCGGAAAAGAAATTGAAGGTTAAGATATTTGTCCTTCCACCCTTACTGATACGCAATGTGCAATATATATAGGAGGTACGGTGGAATCTAGTCGCCCTTCTTCTGGATCCCCAAATTATGAGAGTGGATGCTCATCTCGGAAGCGTGCTAAGAGAGAAATACTTGGAGGTGACCTGTTTGATCTCAACATGCCTGCAGACATGCCTCCCGATTTGATCGACAGACTCTAAGGTTTCAGCTTCATCTGATATTTAATCATCGAAGTGTACAGCGCTAACTTAAGGAGTTGCCAAGTGTTGCAGCAGACCATTGATTGACGAACTGCCTAAGAGAGTCTCATTCTTTTCTTTCCTTCCTGCTTCCAGCGGTGTGCTCCCCATGGGAATCATCTTTCCTATTTTTCTTTTAGTTTCTAAATCATATTTTGTTCTAGCCTTATAGTGGGTCTATGTGCATATAATATGTATATTCTCTACCCAATGGCTTGAATAACTTAGTACAGTAGTCCTTTTACCTCGAAAAATAAAAAATAAAAAATAAAAAAAAGCGTGTGTCGGTTCTGACATTTCAGACTGGCTTGTGAGGTAATGACTTCTGTGATTTTCATGGTCAAGGAGTTTAGAGTTCGAACACATTGTATGGAAATAGTAGTTCAGTGCTGAGGGGTTTGTTTCTCTTGTACTAAGAAATGCTTTTCCAGAAGTTAGATGACAAACAAGACTGATTAGATTTGAGTGTTATAATGTTTCTTTTTCGTTACTTTTGAAGTTTGTGTTTGGGTTAAAGTTTAAGTTGTTTTTCGGTAATGTGGTTGTCTTATGTGAAATGTTCTGAATGTAATCTGTATAAGTGAGATATGTTGCCGTCTTCCAGAGAACTTTTAGATGGCAATCGTTGTATCTCTGAGATTGTAATGAAATGTGTGTTAGAGACGCATGTTTCATTCACGTACAAGAACGCCTCACCCTCTGAGGTGCCCGTGGCTGCAGGGTACATGTGAGAGCAATTTGTGACTGCAGGGCGGAAACAGGGAGGAACATGAAAGGCTTGTACCTGCTTTGAAGCTATGCATGGGAAAAGACTGCAACTGTGGTTGGTAACAAGGATTCAGAAGACTGAAAGTTTGCTCAAGCTTATATAGAGTAAGAGGAAGTGAACCTGAAGTTAGCTGAACAGTCTTTGATGCTACCGTAAGTTGTTCCAACTTCCAACAAAGATGGACTCCTAGGTTTATCTCTGTTCTAGTTTCTTGAGTTGGTTTACATGATTCTTATTTATTTAGTATACCACTGGCACTGAATGTATACCAAATAACCTCTACAGCGCAATTGCGTTTGTATTTCGACCGAAATTTGTACATTCGGTTGTAGACACATTTTAGATGAAACATTTGTTGCAAAAAAAAAAAAAAAAAAAGTAGTACAAACGATAGAGGATTATATATAATCTTCGAATGGTGGTAGTCGAAATTTGTAAATTCAGTTTTTTATCCAATTTTTTAGATGGAAGTTTTGTTTCCACTTTAAGACTTAAAGGAAAAGATAAGGGATTGAGGGGATTAAAAATAAACTTTACAAAAATAAAATAAAAAATTGAGAAAATTTGATCAAGTCGTGGATTATAGCCTTTGAAATTAATATTAAATTGGTAAATTCACATTTTTACAAGTTTTTTAGATGAAACATTGTTTCAACCTGAAAAACTTAGAGGTCAAGGAGAAAAGAGAAAAAATCGAGAAAACAGCTAAAAAAAATCATGGATTATAGCCTTCCAAATTTAGATGAAAAATTGTAAATTCAAAATTTGACCTAAATTTTAAATAAAACTTTTGTGTCGGCCCATGAATCTAAGAGGATACTAAAAGGGATATGAGGTGGAAGGGAATAACCACAAAAGTGACAACAATAAAAAAAAATAAAAAAAAATGGTCTAATTAATGAACTTTATAGCCTTTGAAATTTAGAGGAAAATTTGTAAATTCAGTTTTTAACCCACTTTTTAGATGAAAGAAAATTCTAAATGTTGAGGAAGTGGGCGAGGAAAACAGCGAGGGGGGACCGTTCATCCCCTTGGGATGCGTGCCTTCATTTTTCATGCGCACACTGGGGGGATGGACAGTCCCCCCTCGCTGTTTTCCTCGCCCACTCCCTCGACATGCATCCCGAGGGGATGGACGGCTCCCCCTCGCCCACTTCCTCGACAGGTAGAATCATTTCTACCTCACAAGTGACTGACGAGTTCAAGAACAAAATTTTTAACCTTTCCCCTTTGGGCCTGGGCCCTTTTTTGTGATTTGGGCCCTCTTTGAAGTGTGCAAGTGACTGCAAAGTAAAAAAAAAATACGCCGTTGCCGGGGATCGAACCCGGGTCACCCGCGTGACAGGCGGGAATACTTACCACTATACTACAACGACTTGATGACAAACTTTAGAAGTAATTAATTTTAACTAATCTACATAATAGTATGAAATATACTTCAAGAATATTTTGCAAAGTAAAAATATTGCTAATTTTTAGATAAATGGCGGCATCTTGATAGATAAATTTTTTTTTGTTTTTTTAGAAAGATTATCAATAGATAGTTTGATACCACTAATAGTAGTCGTTTCAATATGTTAAAAATACATATGTATCCGCATAGTTGATAATACACTTCTTATGGATCAAATACCCTAATGTAACATATGTTACCAATAAATACCATAGATATGACGCTAAATGAACCTTATTATATCGTTGACAAGACTAGACTACACTTTACGATTTTGAAGCTTGTTCAAATCGTGTGTATTGATGTTTATTGTGATTTTTATATCAATAATCACAAATCGATATTGCATATATCCAGAAGACCATCCGCTCTAGCCGAAAGATAGTGTAGTTTGTATTTTTTTTTTTTTTTTGGCTCTTTGAGGTTTTTTTGGGGTAAAGTGGTAATATACTTCTGGTGTTTCTTTATCCTTTTAGGACTAGTAATAAAGGTCTGGCGTACCCCTCCATGCTAGAGTTATCGGTGTATGTCAAAACAAATAAATGGTTGTATTTAATAAAGTATATTGAGTTTTGACCCAATGAATTAAAGTTATGACCTTTATAAGGGGATTTTGTGGGCTTTAAGCTTTGTTTCTTTAACAACAAAAGAAGTAAGGCAAAAATCACTCTCACGTGTATTACAAAAGAACCCTAAACCCTTGTACATTTCTTTTTCTTTTTCTTTTTTCTCTTTTTGTTGGCATCTAAAGAAAGAAAGAAAGAAAGAAGCAGGAAGAAGAGATAAAATCTTCATCTTATCAACCTAAAAAGAGTTGAAAGTAAAAAAGTTTGTTAATATTCATCCCTCTTTTTAGGTGATAGGAAGTAGGAACCAACCTATATGTGCTTTGTTCATGCTCAACACCAACCAAACCAAAGTAGCATTCTTTTGTTTTGTTTTGTTTTGTTTTGTTTTGCTTTGCTTTGCTTTGCTTTTTGGTATGTAGCGATGTTGCGCCTAACATCGCATTTAATCATTTGTTCGAAAACTAGTTTGAATGAAACCTAATTAGTAATTCCCTATAGAATGAAACCTTTCATATCTCTGGCTTTTCCAAACTATTCCCGTATCGCGGTACCAAACATTGTGTCTCAACAATTACTACATATGATTGTGCTTGGTTTGGCTTAGTTTGATGCAAGTTAATTCTTCATTTCAATTTTGAACATTTTGTTTCAATATTAAAAATAAAATAGACTAAAGTAAAATGGTTTGCTTGCTAATCCAAAAGATAATAAAATGCCAGTGTGAGTTGAATTCTATTTTTGTTTGTTCTTTTTGAGTTACTGTCTTGTTTATGTTGCATTATAATTGTCATAGATTAATTATTACACAAAACTGATAAAATATTTAGCTTCATAGATTCATAATTGTTTTGCATTGATTCAACAATAATCGGAAAACCATCTGTGTAGTTCACTCGATGCTGAAATTTGATTGAACTAGCAACAACTCACATTTTATGCATGAATCAAGTCATAAGGGTGATTAAATGATTGATTAATAGTTATGAAAGAATAAAATTATGGCAGATGCACCAAATAACCAGTTCTGTAACAGACTATTTTGCAAGAGTACGTACTCCCCAACTTAGAGACCGTTGAATTAGAACTAATTAGGTTTTTTATTGAAATTTTGAAACAATTATATATGAACCTGTCTAACTGTCAAGGAAAAGGGCGAGGAAACCAGCGAGGGGGAGGGTGTCACCACTCATCTCCCTCGAGATTTGTGTTGTTGCACATCTCGAGAGTGTAAACACATATCTTGAGGAGATGAGCGGTCACACCCTCCCCCTCGCTGATTTCCTCGCCCCTTTCGTTGCCATTTAGAATTTCTAATTATATATTGTTGTTGATGATGTAACGAGTGAATAAAACCAACAAACAAGGAGAATCTCTTCTTTGGATTAGGATCATTGGCATTGACTTAGTTGTCCCATTGTTCTTTGGAAAGTTCACTCCTAGCTATAGCTTTTGTCTCTCCTTTGGGATTCTCTGCAAAATCCCACCCTCGTTTCTGCTTTCCATCCTTCTTCTTTGTTTTTACATCTCTCTCACTTTCTTCCAAGCCACAAACTGACATTTTTATCGAATATATTGTCTTTGGAATCTCGATCTACGATTTCTTCTCACCCCTTCGGCACCCTCTTTGATCAAGAAATACTGAAAACTATTTGAAATACATATATAAACATTGAAAATGTCATATTTTATTTGGTTTAATTTCATGTTCATGAAATCGATATGTCTAGGTCTTATGAAAATTACTCTTTTTTTTTTTTTTTTTTTTTTTTAATGGTGGTATGTTCGTAGAGATGCTTGCATGGTCTAGTTAGCCAGTAGGTGTTTCGATCACATTTTTAGGACATTGGTTTAGCCTTTGGGAGTGGCTTACTAGCCTTAAGACAATGAGGCTAAGGAATTAGGTTTTGCAACCAATATGATGTGGCATCATCAGAAGAAGTCTTTTACAATCTCGACATACATATAAATACTTTTAGAGCTCGTCAATTTTTTTTTTTTGGTGGTATGTACGTAGAGATCCTTGCATGGTCTAGTTAGCCGGTAGGTGTTTCAATTACATTTCTAGGACATTGGTTTAGCCTTTTGGGAGTGGCTTACTAGCCTTAGGACAATGAGGCTATGAAATCAGGTTTTGCAATTATGATGACATGACATCATCAGAGGAAGTCTTTTACAACCTCGAAATACATATAAACATTTTGGGGATGAGATTTCATCATTCTTAGATTACTTACACCACATCACGCCTGATTGCAAAACCTAATTTCCTCATATTTTCGTAAAACCTAGTTGTATTACTAACATGTTTCGAATTCTGACCATTGGTGTTAGTCGAGAAAAACAACTACATAGATTTCGGTGTTATTTGACTTTGTTTCTGAAGATCACAAAAAAAAAAACATGGACATATATACTAAACATGTTTGGAGAAATTTAAGTCACTTAGGAGGTTTTATTTTTTACATGGATGGATGGATCCACGAGCATGTCTGTCACAAACAATTCGAAAATCGATTTTTTTTTTTTTTTTTTTTTTTTGGGTTGTCTAGATACCATTTGAAAATTGATATTATTTAACGAGCACTTAAAAAACAACTATTTTTATGACTTATATTAAGATGTTGAAACTTGGAAGTCACCCTTCTTGAACATCGATCTCTCGATTAAAATAAGAAGAAAAAGATAAAACAGAAGCTTCATTTTGTTTAATTATTGGGAATAACAAAGTCCACTCAAAATAGATTCACCTTCTCTTTACTAGTTCTCTCGTAAACTGACAATTTATTTATAATTAAATAATAAACAAATAAATAAATAAATAAATATGATCATTTTATCCAATATTTGTCAATTTTCTAAGTAAAATTTCTTATTGAATTTTAAATATAATTGGAGTCACATTAATAAACCTCTTCGTGTTTGAACCAATATATATATATAATTGGAGTCCCATTTGTTCTCACTCAAATGGTATTCGCATTTTATTTTTTGAAAAATAAATAAAACAATCAAACATACGAACGAATATTTAAATTTTTTGTTACTAATCACTTATATACTTGTGGATCCAATCCCCAATCCCCCTCGTCTTGCAAAATGATTTTGTCGTAGGGTTTTTCCTGTAGTTATGTGGTGTGTTTAGAAGAAAATAAATAGGAGGATTTTTCAGGGGCCTAATAGATCGTTACACGTTGTTTCTTTAGATATCAACAAATTATTATGGAGAATGGACAAGGCATATAATATTTTTTAGCTTTGCTAGGGGTTGAGGGAAAGGAGCGAGGGATGTGTGTAACCACCCATCCTCTTTGAAATGAGCGCATCGTCATGAAAATGCGCACTGACGCTCATCTCAAAGAGGATGGGTCTTCGCTCCCTTTCCCTTGACCCCTAGAATTTTCGAATATTTTTAGAAACTTGTTTTTTGGCAAGTTCATGGTTTCGTGGCAATCCTTGCATGATTGCTCCTTGTGTAATTTTCTTTACTTTGTCCTTTCAAAAATAATTTTCACGTTTTACCGGAAAAAATAATAATTGTATACTGTATTTATTATGAAGTTTGAACTTTTTTTGCTTTTGTCATTTCGATTAAAATATGGAAAAAAAATGACATTTATTTTATAAAACAAGTTTAGTTTGAATATTGATTGATTATTTCAATGGATTTATATTTTAAAATGGTGTTCCATAAGACATGGTGCATAGATGGGTGTACTCTGACTTGTTTTCCATAAAACAACAGAGATCCATGGACATAAGCCCCAAAAAATTAAATGTGTTTAACACCAAAAATTAATTGTGTTTTGTAGAAAATCTAAGTAGTATGGAAATGTGTGGCTTTTTTTTTTTTTTTAACAATTTGATCACTTCATTAATGGAACCCTAAGCATGTCTATTGGTTTCGTTCGAAAAATAATTATATTTGATTCAAATACTTGGAAATGGGAAGCTATTTTCTAAATAAAAATGTGGAAAACTACACCTCAACTACTAAATAAATTATATAATTGGAGAAAAATATAAAATAGAAGGTTTACTGATTTATTTATTGGGAAAAACAAACTCTACTCCAAGTAATTCAACTTATTTTACTGATTACAAAAATGTAGATTATGGTAATTACATCTTATTGGATTCTCTAAGATAGGTTTGAGATCATCTCCCCGCTTGTTTCACCTTGTCTTGCTTTTATCTAATCCTCTCTTGGACTATATTTCTCCTTCTTAGAGCCTTAGGGATTTTTTTTTAAAGCAAACAAGGTTTTAAGTACCCTTTAATCTTTATATTAATGAAGTAATAACAAATACAAAAACAAAATGAAGTAATAACAAATACAAAAACAATCTCTCACTTGAGAGATGATTCACCATTACAAGCCTAAACAATGTACAAAGTCGATATTTGTACATTTTGTTTGTTTTCTTAGTTCTTTTGGACTTTTGGGGGCAAAGACTAAAATCTTTGGTGTAGGCGATTGCAGCCGATTCTATAATCACATCATCACTAGAGGGGTCTGGCTCATGTTCTTCTTCAGAATCCTGACAACTTTATTGTCTCACCCTATTGTCTATGCGGTTCTTGTGTTCTTCCCATACTTCTTTAACCATATGTAGTTTTTCTTAAAGTGTTTCATGCCACGTGCTTAAATTTCTTGTTGTATTACATTAGGAATTTTGTTTTCCTTGTCGCATTCATTTGTCATCAATAAGACATATTCAATATCAGGTAGAGAGAGAACGTTTTTCTTTTCGTCCAGTTCTGCGATGGTGAGTAGTTTCACATCGCAGAATCCAAATCTTTCACCATTATTGGTATCATGGGGATTGTTGTCTTCTTTTGCATTACCATCCTCCAACTCATTTTTATTTGTCCCAGTTTGTTCGACTTCTGGAGTCATTTTTGCTTCCGTAGCAGTTGTCACTGGTAACACTTCATCATTGGGAGTTGCCTCTCTACCTTCGTCAACATCTTGCACTGTTATCTCTGTACACATAAGGGCTATGTACTGTTTGTCATTTCCATATTATTATTCTCATCAATACATTGTAGATCATTGAATGATTATTTTTGGGCCTATGGTTTTCATCCCTCATATATTTTTTCGTGAGTCTCGATTTCTGCCTCACCTCAACTCATTCTGCGACACATTTTTTAGTTCCTTTGTCATTGTTCCTCCTATTGTTTAACTGAGTCTTCCTTTCAAAGTTCTTTCTTCTAGATGATATCTTTTCCTTTTGTACCATCATTTTATCATGACCATTAGTCATACACTGGCCTTTGTCATGCCCAAAGACACTACACTCATAACACATCAATGGTTTCCAAGGATAGTCGATTGCAATTTCATCCAACTCACATCCTTTCCTACCCACAACTAATCTAATGAGGGTTGGAAGTTCCTTATCTGGCTTCACTTCCACACAAATTGTTGCATGTGTGATGCGAGCTCTAGTTGAGGTGGCTCGATCAAACCTGGCAGATTTCCTAATCAAACTAGCAATATAGTTCAACCCCTCCTTAAACCACATGCAAGTGGGGACATTGTAAAGATGTACCCATAGTGGAATTGTATTGATCTCCTTCCTTAGACTCCCCAAGTATTCCTTCCATGGTTTAATCACCATGAGTTTGTCCCTAACTTTGAAAGGAGCTTCTTCAAGTGTTTTGGCTCGATCATCTTCATTCGTGAACTTGGAGAAGAAAAATTCTCCATTCGATGTAACCTCAAGATCTCTTTTTGGTTTCCACTTCCTCTCCACAGCTATCTTGACTTGGTTGAATGGAGGAGGTTTTACAAGGAACATTCCCACCAACTGGTCTGACCATATTTGTTTGGCATTTTCTCGAATATCTGGAGGGCATAGTAACACACATTCCTCAAACATGAGATTTGAGTAGTATATTACAGCATCTAACCCATCCCAATTCTTACTTCCACCGAATAAGTGAGCCCATTTCAGCTGAGGTTGACTCTTGTCAAAATCTTCTCCATATCTGCTAAGACCATTTCTACAGACAACCTCTTATTCGTCCGGAGCCAAACCGGTAGAGGCCATGAGGGTCTAAAAAGGAGCAGTGGTATTCATTGGATATTTGTGTAGAGAGGTGGAAAGATGACCTGAAAGATAGATCGGGAAGGGGTGACACAACTCTCTCCTCATGCCGACAGAGCACTGTTTCTCCTCCTCGCCGACCTCTCCTTCTCACGCAGATCTGAAGAGGCGCTCTGCCCTGTCTTGATATCTGAATCACAAATATGAAGCATTGTTCCTCCTCGCCGACCTCACAGACTGCTCCTCCTCGTCGACCTCTCATTCTCACGCAAATTTGAAGTGTCGCTCTGCCTTGTGTTGATATCTGAAGCGTTGTTCCTCCTCGCCGACCTTACGGACTGCTCCTCCTTCGCTGACCTCGTTGACTGCTCCTCCTTCCTGACCTCACTTGTATTACATATTTTCCTGGTGGATCTTAGTTTCTTTTATAAGATTAGGTCTAATCAAGATACGTTTGGTGGTATGTTTGCAGCAAGGTTCTAAAAATTGTTAGACAGTAAGCGGGTGGCGAGCAGGGGACTAGCGCCCTGTAGAGGCTAGTCGGAGCATTGGTCTTTTTATTTTTATTATATTTTATCAAAGTTAAGTATAATATCATACAAATTACTTCTAATTCAATGCCAAGATAAATATGCAAAACGTATTGATAAAAAAATAGTCTTACATTTTTTATTTTTTAACTGAAAATAATAATTTTTTTTTTTTGTAAAACCCACCCAGACAGTGAACTAGGCCGATTTTTAGAACAAATTGCAGTATTAACAACATTCATAGATGAGCTAGTTACCTAGTGTTAACTTATCAATCCTTCGTACATTTTGGAAAATAAGATAGAATGAGTTAAAATGGTACCTCTATAGCATTGAATACTAGTGTAGCCTTCCCAAAAAAAAGAATACTAGTGTAATACAAATCGATGCAAATTTATTGGAAACTCCGATATTCTATAGTGTATCAAGCAGAGCCTATGTTTATTGAGATCGCGGAGTTGGATTGTGATTGATACATTAACCACCATATCTGTTATATGGTAAAAAACAATACTCATAAAAAGGGAAAAAACAATCAACATTGTCAAAATTTAGGTAACAATCAATCAACATGGACTACAGAAATCAAGACTTAATTAAGCCTAAAGATATACTCCCTTCCAAATGCCCTATGAAGCCTAAAATCTAGAGCAATGCCCTTGAGAAAATAAGGACAATACTGAGACAATCCACTTAAGAGAAAATGACAATCAACCAATTTAGACCCATTCACCATGGATGAATATTGGATTGAATATGACAATCCACTCAAGAAAATGAAATTATTGGATCATCTCTTGACTCAAAGTCTCAAACCTAACCACACTTACCTTTTTGACCTAGTATAAAGGGAACCTAAATAAAGAAACCCTTTTCATCACTCCCACATGGCTTTTTAGGGTTACTAAATTGATGGGATTTGTCCCTAAGTTAAATAAATAAATATTGCAAAGGAGAGGCACATGCATGAGAGGAGGATTGATTGATACATGGGATGGACTAGTTGATATGATAATTAGCAAGAGTCAAAAAACAGACATTTGTGAATTATTTGTTTGACAACAAATACCCCATTCAAGAGTGACTAATGAATCATTATCACTAGTACCCTCTGGTCCCAATGTTTTCTCTGCATGCTAAATGACTTTAACAACTAATTTGCCACTTTTTTCAACTTTATTTCTCTTGTTCATTAGTCCAGGTTTGAGTGAGGCTTATGATGTGATATTGTTTGAGGAGATTTTTTATAACCTTGAAAATCATGCCACATTGTTCTAATGGTAAAATCTAATTGCAAAAATTTGATTTTTTAGTATTTTTAATCCAGTTTAGTCTAATCTACTACATACTATTATGTATCTTCAACACTCAATTTTATTTGCATCATTATACTTTGTAGTTATTGGCATTACCATACAAATAATCTCCTTGTTTGATTGATCAAGAATCAAATGAATCAAATTTTACGTGTTTTCAACACTCCATTTGGAAATGACATATCCATCTCGAGAAATGCTAGGAAACCATGTTTTGTAAACATGTTTTGCCACCATGATGACGTGTCATGATTTGGAAAGAATGATGAAATCCCTGAAGATTTTATGTGTATCTCAAAATTGTAAAAAACTCCTCTAACGATGCCACATCATCATGGTTACGAAACATGTTTACAAAACATGGTTTCCTAACCTCACTCATCGATGTCTAGTGCCTTATTCAGTCATGTGAAAAAAAATTTCAATCTTATCACAACCTTGCCTACCAACTATGCTGCCAAATTATTGGAACAATGAATGTTTGATCTAGATAATTGGATCATATGTTAGCTCAACAAAGTTTGACAATTTGGTAATTCGTTGTCATAAGTAAAAGTCCTTAAGTTAAATATGCAGCCTAGATAGATTCTTGTTGAACTTGGAATTGTTATGTTCTCCTTATAGAGTGATTTGGTTAATACATTGCTAGATCCCAACTTTTGAGCAATCTTGGTCTGAGTTTTTCATGGATATATATCTAAATTATACATCAAACTTAACTCCAAACCTCACTATTTTTAAAACAATTAAACTACAATTTCAACAAACATAACTGTGATTAGTGGTGGTGCTTTAAGTTTGGCTTGGTGGGTTACAAACAAAAGATGCTAATTTAAATACTAATGCATGATCACTAAGTGTCAAGAACAAGTGAATAATCACAACCATCTTCATCTCTCTTACCCATACAAAATAATAAACTTTTTTAAAACAAGTCTCTATCAGGACAAAAAGGAGGGAGAGGTTGTGAGACTGCCCTACCACCCTACCACAGCTCATCATCTTTCTTTGCAAGAGGTCAAGACCCTAAACCCCCTTATTATAATATTCATGGATTCTAATGACAAATATTACTTCCTTTGACATAGTGTATCAATGGTGGCATCTCCACACCAAATTGCCATGGAAAAGTAAAAAAAAAAAAAAGTTTACTTAGCCAAAACCAAAAGACAAAGGAAACCCACAAAACCCCTTTTATTCTCTCTTCAACTTGAGCATCCAATGTTTCCTTTTCTCACATCCATACCCTTTTCATGTTGTCTTTTTTCTCATGTATTATGTATTTGTGTTCTTTAAACAACCATACTCAAACCCCACTTGTTCTTCAGACTTAATAATGTATCAAACTCTTGTTAGCTTGGAATATAATCCAAATGATGTAACCACATCAATTAGTCAATCTTCCAATACTAGTTCATCAAAATTTTCAACATTGGTTTATAAATAAAGGTGTATTCTATAAAACTTTAAAAAAAAAAAGTCATTTTGGTCTTTTGGGCTCATCTGAATGAGTCGCACATATACCCTAGTACATGTTCCTCAGTCGCACATCTCCAAGATTGCTTACATAATCTAATATTCTCGAAGAATTTCCGTATTGGACTACGAAAAACTTACGAGATCCAAACCCTAATGTATCGAATTGGACATGGGATCCATCGGGTTCATGGATCCGGTGACCCGACCCATGGAGTGGCTTTAGGATGAAATGATTACAAGGGGTTGTCTTGGAATCATACATGGATAGGACATACTATATAGGAAACTTGTTATAAACAAAGAAGTCACTCACCAACAACCAACTTACACACACAAAGACCTAAATAGAGAGAATGGGAATGTACCAATGTGGGGTTGCTATAGTTCATAAAGAATGAGGTGAGGTGAGGTGAGGTGAGCTGAGAGCCAGCCTAACTGTCCATTATTTTCTTCCTCCACTTTGTCTCTCTCCATAAGATCTGGTTGGAAAAAATTTGTCTATTTTTGACATTGACATTAAAGTCTACTCTTCCTTGTGTATTGTATGTTTATGTGTGTGTATGACTTTCATCCCTTTAAAAAGTTCCCTCACTCATTGATCTCTTGCTCCTTTTAATGCAAAAAAGTACCCAAAAGGCTTCAAAGCTGGGGGACTCTCATCATTTATCAGTAGAGAGAAGTGTTAATGGATTAAGTGAGTGCTTTAGTTGGTCTGTTACTGTTCATGAACTCTGTTCTCACCAAGTGATCTAAGAAAAGGTGATGTTTTGCTACAATGGATGAAGGAAAGATTGGGTTTTTAAGTCAATTGAGTGGTTTGTGAGTACCCCATTTGCTCCATTTGGTGTTTGGATTGGTGAGATTGGTTCATCTTCTCAACTACTTCTCCACTGGGTTAGTGCTCTGTTTTTTTGTCTCTTCAATGATTGGTTTGTGTTATTTTCTTTGATTAATTGACTCATTTTGATGTTGGAATGACAGTTTTCAAGCATTTAGTGATAATGGGGTTTGAAGAAAGTTTGGGTTCTAAACCTTGGGATGTAAAGAGATGTGATTCTTCATTGATGGAATTGAAGTCCAGGGAAGTGTCTTCAAGGCATAAACGTTCTAAGAGGTATGTAGTTTCTGTAGTTTGTGAGTTTGATTGTTTGTGTCAATGGTGTATTTGGAATGGAGGGGATCTTGGAAAATGAAAATTAGTTCTTCAACAATTGTGGGTAATGCAGTTGTGCTCTTATGCTAAGACATTCCATTGATCCCAATAAGTTTCCCTCAATGGGTTTGTGAGGAAGCCAGAAATCCTAACATCATGAATTCCAAACTATGGATTTGAGAATTCTTTTAATGCGATTTTTGGGGGCATTTGTTTTTGCTTGTATGATGTAGAGATACTAGGCTATATGTAAAAATCAACAAGTTCACTAAAAAAATTCTGAGAAATTTAGGGAAGGTGGGGTTATAGAATCCTTGCTGAAACAAGGTGGAGAAATGGGTATGGTAATATATGAAGAGATTGATTTTTTTAATTGCTAGAAATTACTTGTTACTTGTTTCTGTAGGCAATGATATTTATTGATGTTTGTTCTTTTTGTGAATTTTAGTGTTCCTGATAACAAAGGCCAGGAAGTTAACTTGAAGAGGTCCACCGAATCCGCTCATCGTTTAAAGCCGGTAATTTCAAGAACACTACAAAGTAGTTCTTTCTTAGCATTTACTTATTTTGCTGTATAAGGTTTAGATTGAAAATAAAAAATGGAGCTTCCAATAGACTAACTTTCGACCTTTCTTGCTAGTTAGTTTCACAGTTGCCTAGAGTTTCTCTGTGTTTGTCAAACTGAGGAACCATTTTAGATTGGTTAGCAGGAAGTCTAAGCTATTTGTTATGCCTTTCGGGTTATTGAAATGTATTGAGAATTTATTGATTGAAATTTTTTATTGGGTTCCAAGGGAGACTTTATTGATTGTAAATTTCATTAGGTCTTCAAGGATATTCGAGTATTGAATGGCTGCAATGAATTGAAGAAGATACCATTCCCTAACATTGAGAACCACACTTCTTTAAAGCAAGAGGTATGGTTGCCGAACTTTACCGCACCTTCAGAGCACGAGCACTTGTTAACATGTACAAGGTCTATGATGTTAGTTAGATATTGGTTTCATCAGTTATTCGTGTCTAAATATTTTGATATGATTTTAGTCTTCGTTTTTCTTTTGCTTAGTTTCACTGATGTCATGTATATACACTTTAATAACCGTTCTTGAATGCATTAAGTTTTATGAGGTACCTTGGAGATTTTTCTCAAGACAAGGTTTCTTCAAAACGCCTAATATCCTATTAAAAGGGCTTAAAAGCTTGTGAGGACAAAGCTTTTCCACTTAAGCTTTAGAAAACCCAAAAGAAACTGTGTATTCAACATATTCTGTAATGATTCATGCCAAGACGTGTATTACATGCATATGCAAGTATTTCACAACTTAAAACTCTGTTTATTCTCTCTAGGTTATGCAGCTAACTCTTAGTTAAAAAGAAAAATATTTCTAAGTATTAGTAAATCTTCTTTAATATCATATATAATTTTATTTCAAAATGTGATGAGCAACTTCCTGTGCTAAATGTAGTGGGACCTTCCTATTTCTGTTCAGTTCATCCTCTGAACTGCTTCCCTTTTCAATATAGATCGTGCAGCTTGAGAAGCGGTTGCAAGGCCAATTTTCGGAGCGCAAAGCTTTAGAAGGGGCATTGGATCATAAGTCTTCACATGATACTTCCAATAAAATGCCAAAGGTGACTGATTCTATCTTAATTTCATCGAAGTAATTATAGGGTTTCCTTTATTTTGAATACATATTATCTAGTGACTTTTGAGGTGTTACATAAAATAATTGGTTTTTCCCATCTTATTCCTGCTAAAAACATTTTTGAAACAGTCGAGCAACTTCCTGTGAAGGCTTGCTTGGTGAGACTATTTAAGAGATGAAAAACATCTAATAAAGCTCATCATACTTGTTCTTTAATCTAGGTTAAATTTTTTAATTGAGAAGCTAAACTATCAAGTCTTAAATGAACCTACTAACGCTATTTTGTGGTTCAGCCTGCCAAAGAATTGATCAAGGAGATTGCCAAGTTGGAAGTGGAAGTTGTACATATGGAACAATATCTTCTCACGTTGTACCGGAAGGCATTTCAACGACAAAATTCTTACACATCTCCTACCAGAAAGGATGAAACATTAAATCACCTCCAGTTACTCAGAAAGGGATGTTTCCAATTGTTACTGGACGTGTTACCACATCCAAAAGACATCCATCACCAGTGCATTCTAGTCAGCTACTGGTTCCCCAAGACTTACCTGCCAATCCACAGGCGAAACATGGTGTTGTTAGCTTGACTGATAAACTTTTAGATAATGGAGTTCACCGCAGCTATTCCTCGTTAGATCAACGTTGTGCCCTGGTTCCTCCAGATTCGTCTGCCAATCCTCGGATGGAACTTGGTGCTGGTGGCTTGGCTGATAATGGTGTACACCGCAGCTACTCTACATTAGATCAACGGTGTGCGTATTCATTTAGAACACCTCCTCCTATGGATCGATCATACTATTCCCAGCCTTTATCCTACCAGGTAGCTTAAATTTCTCCGCGTAATCTTGTACTGGTTATATCAGTCTAGCTTTGCCCCTCCTAAGTATACGCTTGAATGCTATCTACAGGATCCACAAACTGCTACTTCAGGGTTGATAAGTCTGGCTGAACATTTGGGGACCCAAATTTCTGATCATATCCCTGAAACACCTACTCGAATTGCTGCAGATATGATTAGGTGCATTGCAGCGATATATTGTAGGCTCTCTGACCCCCCTTGATGCATCACGGCCTCTCATCATCATCACCCATTTCATCCTTGTCGCCAGTGAGTGCATTTTCTCCACTAGATCAGCATGATATGTGGAGCCCTCATGGCAGGAAAGATCATTCATTTGATGCACGTTTAGATAACCCTTTCAATGTGGAAGGACTTAAGGTGCTCAGTGGACCATATAGCACAATGGCAGAAATTCCCTGGATTTGTAGAGATAAACAGAGACTCAATGATATCGACGATATGTTACGGAACTATAGGTACGTTTCATGATACAAGATTGTTGCCTACTAGTTATGCTTTCAGTTTAAACGTGCATCTTATTAAGCATCATTAGGGTAAAACCTTCAGTTCATTTGTTTAATGTGGCATAAATATAATGATACATGGTTTTGCTTCTTCAAATCAATCTTTTCTTAAACCTAATATTACTGAAAAACCTGATTGTGAAAGGATCAGTAGAACGCTTGAATAGGAAGCTTATTTCTTTTGCAGGTTGCTAGTTCGTCGGTTAGAAAAAGTTGATGTAAGAAGGATGAAGCATGAGGAGAAGCTTGCTTTCTGGATCAACATACACAATGCATTGGCGATGCATGTAATAATTCAATCATATCCATGTACTCATCTACCACTACAATACTGCTTTTCTATGAGGGTTAATAAATTGTTTCTCCTATGTCGTTCTACAGGCGCTTTTGATTTATGGTATTCCACCAAATAATTTAAAGAGAGTTTCATTAGTTCTGAAGGTTAGCTGAAACTTTTTACTACTAGAACAAAAAAAATTAAAAACTTTCCAAACATGTTCTGATGTTATTGTGTGATCCAGGCTGCATACAAAATTGGTGGTCACACCATGAGCATAGACAGAATACAGAATTCTATCCTAGGATGTCGGATGCCTCAGCCAGTACAGGTGGACCTTTCAAGCGATCTTCTCTACTTTTGGATTAAACATTGGCTCATAATGGGGATGATAAAGCTTAATTACCGTGTTTTCATTGTAGTGGCTTCGGATATTACTATCTCCAATTTCAAAATCTAAAGCTAGATATGATCGGCAATATGCTATTGACCATCGAGAACCCCTTCTGCACTTTGCACTTTGTTCAGGAAGCCACTCGGATCCTGCGGTGTGTTTTTTTATATGTTGGTTACATCGTCATTCAAGCCTTTTATGTCTTCATATCATTTCAGATCACTAAATCTACTTTGTTTCACAATGTCTTCTTTCCCTACCTTACAGGTCCGGGTTTACACTCCCAAAAGAATCACTCAAGAGCTAGAAACTGCAAAAGAAGAGTACATTCAAGCTACCTTAGGTTTCCGAGATGTACGAAAACTCCTTCTGCCCAAGACTGTAGAATCCTTTGCCAAGGATTCAGGTCTGTCTCCTACTGGACTAGTAGAAATTATCCAACATAGTGTGCCTGACTCACTAAGCAGAACATTGAAGTCATTCCAGGGAAAATCTCGCAAAAGCATTGATTGGATCCCTCATAACTTTGCTTTTCGTTTCTTGTTATCTAACGAGTTAGTGAAGTGATAGGTCACCACCACTGGTTGATGCCATATATATCTTTTTCGAGGAAATAGCCATGTATTTATCACGCATATATAGATTGCTTATGTTTGTGTGTAATTCTTTGAATTTTTTGCCTTGTATTTTGTTGTACATATTAAGAGAGGTGAAGCAGGAGATAGGGGAATCAAAGCCTGGTTGTGGTACAGTTTGATTATTGTAATCCTTGATCTAATGTGATTTTGAATGAAAAAGCAAAGGACTAGACATGATCTGGAGATCAACAGTGAAGATCATGAAAGAGCCTAGTAGCTTTTGGCAATTTTTCGTAAAATCGATATTATCAATGTAGTACAAGTAATTAAACATTCCAAGATCTTGAATACCAAAATGACAATGTAAAACTTGAGCAAAAATCACATAAAACCTATTAAAAATTGCTATAAAAATTTCTCCCATCAGTGATCAAACCTCTCAGTAAGGAATTTGACCAACTACATTACCAGGAGGATCATAAAAACATATGGTAAGGATGGCATGTTCCTTCACACATTTAACTTGAGCACACCCCAATTCAACAGTCTTCTTCCACACAACTTGTTTATACACACCACAGTTATGGTGAGGTGCACAAGTATTGTTACCATGGTTATAGTACTTCTTCTTCTCCACCCATGACTCCACAGCTGCGCGCGGTGTCACCAACATACCACTAGCCCACAACTGGTTCATACCATACTTTGTCATGTTCATTTCCGCGAACTTGCATCCCTTCTTGTATCTTTGGTACCTCACCAACAGGTTAGCACCCGTGGCTAGTTTATTGCTCCATTTCAGTGGGGCAACTCTTACTGCAGATCTAGCGCGGTTGTGGACTTGAAGAAACTCGTCTTTGGCAATGTTATTCTTCCAGAAAGCAATGGTGGTGAAGGTATCATGGGCTCAAGTGAAGGAGAAGGAGATGGAAGAGGTGGTATGGTGAGTACACTGGTGGTGCACATTGCTAGAGACACTAGAGTGATCAAAAGGTGCGGTGTTTGCATGGCCATTGTTTGTTAATGTTTTGGAAGTCTCATTGAGGGATAGTTTCATATTTATAGTATTATTTGGTCCTCAACTCATCGAGATAACGAGTACAAAACTCGAAGCAAATCGAAGATTAAAGAAGAAATTAAGGAAATAAGTCAGTGTTCATTGTGATTAATTAATCAATTATTGAGATTGGTTTTATAATTATTTTAAGGATTAAGAATCACAACTCATCATCCAAGTGGTTACCTAGTGATTAGTGAAGTGTTCATTTGATTATAGATAAAAGGCACGTGAGTCTTGTTGACTCCCCACGTGATGTGTTCCTTGGTATGGAGTCCCAAGAATAGTTGACCAAAGAAATTGAGAAATTACTTGCTTCCTTCATAGCACCTCAGATTCAACAAATTTGTATAAAAAAATTTGTGGTTTTAAAACTCTGTTACTGTAAACCCTTAACGCGGATTAGAGCATTCATAGTCGTTGATTTTAAAAATCACCATTAAAATGAGATTTGGTGCTAAGGTTGAAATTTTTTTGAATAGATCGATCGAAAATTCTATAGTGTCTGGAGTTAGAGCATCGAAAATTCCAAGTGCATATTGGAAATATCATGAAAAGGTCTCTTAGATGTAACATTGTTAGTTATATAATATGTTTCGGTTCTATAGACAATAGGGGTCAATGCGCATAACAAAAGAAACAATCCATCTAGAGAGCCAGGTTAGGTGCGTTAGGCTTGTGCCAGAGAGGCTCAATATTTTCCATCATCCCAAAGATTTTCAAAATCCACCAATCGAATACAAACACACTTAAAGAGCCCCCTGACGCTGATCTGGCACCAAGGGTCTGGCTCTCTAAAATATTTCCAAAAGAAGTCATGACCTACCCACATCCAAAATCTTAACTAACCTCATAATCATCCACAAACAAAACAAAATTATCGCAAAATTACACTATTAACATAAAATCTAACTCACACCCACAACTCCATTATTCCATCTAATCTCAAATCTGTAAGGAAATTGAACAAAAAGGAAACTGATAGTATATACCTCAGATCTGCATTCGTCCCAACCGATGCTTAACGAACCCCATGACGGACCCACTTGCCACTTCGTCATTTGGATAGGGGTGCTTTGGGAAATTTAAAAAATGGATGGATTTGCGGAAATCATTGTTCCTCCACTCAATTTGCATTATAGATTTAAGATATCTCCTTAAACTAATTCAAATTTTGACATTCCCTTTTTTTTTCCGGAAAAAACATGAAGATTTTTATTGAAATTACAAAAGAAAATTACACAAGCCGCAATACTAAAGTAAGGACTGTCACACATCATGAACATGTCACCAAAAGTGTATCAGTTGAGTTGGTAGAGGTATGACGAATGAAATCACATGTCACGAATTCAAACTCAGCCGACGGCATGGGGTGGGGAGGGTTAAGGGTTTTAAAAAAAAGTAAAAAAAAATCCCTATTAATATTCCAACGATACTCACCCCGAATTTAGCAAGAAAAATATTCCAAATAGACTTAGAGAATTGACAATGAATAAGCAAATGATCAATAACCTCATCATTCTCGTTGCAAAGTACACAACCACTTCCCGTGGAAATTCCCCTACTTAGTCAGGATACTCCCATGCAAGACCGACCAACAAAAAAAAAATTGATCATTGGAAGAAGATGTTTCACCCAAACCAAGTTATTATGGAAAATGATGAAAGAATTAGAGCGAGTCTCATAAGTCGTGGCAGTTAGAAACTCAAAAAACTCTTTGACCAAAAGGCAACCCCTTTGCCTTTCCATTCCAACCCGTCAGAACCTTCAGAGATAGCTTGGTCTTCAAGCAGATGCTTTAAATATGTCGTCTCCTCTAACTCCTCTTCAAATAGAGGTCTCCGAAAGATAAGTTCTCAAGATTCTCCATTAACACGAAAGCTACTGACCCGACCATTTTTTAGAGAGTATATATTAAACAGATGAGGGAACAAATCCTTAAGAAGATGAATGCTACGCCAACTATCATTCTAGAAGAAAATCAGTTCTCCATTAAAACATCGAATCGAGGTGTGAGAATAAAACTCACTAGAGCACGAGAGATGAACTTCCACATGGAGCATTCAAAGGGAACATTTTTTTTTATTTTAAGTTTTTTTTACCGTAAAACCCTTCCCACCCCGAGTCGCCAGTCGAGTTCGAACCCGTGACGTATGATATCATTTGTCACACCTTTACCAACTCAATTAGTACACCTTTGGTGAAGGGACATACTTTGTTGTAGCTTTCCACTCCCATTTGTTTCAGTCGTATTTGTCAATGATAATCGATCTCCAAAAACTACTATCCTCTTCTGCAAATCTCCAAAGTCACTTTGTAAAGAGAGTCGAATTAAAGATATTCACTTGGCGGATGCCTAACCCACCTCGAGATATGGGGCAACAAATTTTCTCTCAATTAACCAAGTGTCTTTTGAGAGTACGAAGTGGAGCCCCGGAGGAAATCTCGCATAATCTGATCCATTTTAGCAGCAATGGAAATGGGCACCAGAACACATGCAAGCCATTATAGAGTCTAAGTATCACCAGAACACATTATCGAAGGCTTTTGATAAATCTAATTTGATGACAAGTCCTGAAACTCTTGCTTCTTTCTAGAGTTAATCAATTCATTGACTATCAATGGACTGTCAACCACCTGTCTTTCCCTAACTGGTGTGCTCCGAAAGGGAAAGATGACCAAGTGAAGAACACTTTTCAATTTATCTGTGAGGACTTTGGAAATGATCTTGTACACTTCATTCAAGAGACTGATAGGCCTCAAGTCTTTGACTGATCGCGCTCCCGCTCATTTTGGAATGAGCGAGATAATGATAGTGTTCAACCTCCAATTCAGGAAGTTTCTGACATTGAAATCTTTCACCATTTTTTTAAAATCAAACTTAATCACATCCCACATTTTCAAATTTGACATACATAATCCCCCCCCCCCCAAAAAAAAAAAAAAACTAATTAGATATATCAACTGGGAGCCCTTCTAGCCATCGAGGAAAGGGGCGAGGGTACTACCACTCATCCCCCTCGAGATTCGTGAGATTGTGCATCTTGAGGGCATATACGCGCATCTCGAGGGGGATGAGTGATCACACTCACCCCCTCGCTCGTTTCCTCGCCATTTAGAATTTTCCATCAACTGGACTGACTTTTCCATCCTTTGATTGATAAGGTCAGGCTCATCACGTAAGCAAACACACTTCTAAACTGATCAATACAGATACACAAAGATGGGTTTGTCTAAACACCGAGGGTATGGGCGAGAAAACCAGCGAGGGAGAGGGTGAAGTCATTCACCTCCCCTTGAGATGCATGAAAATGCCTCACAACATGCACTTTCACGCATCTCAAAATGAATGAACGACTTCACCCCCTCCCTCGTTGATTCCCTCACCATTTAGATTTTCCCCACAAAGATAGTCACATATCAAAATCACAATAAAAATGCAGGAAAGGATGGAAAAGTCGTCCAGAGGGATAAATAATATGCCTTTCTTTTCTCATTAATGATTGTAGTTAATTAGTTGGCCTCTGTAACTTGCTGCCTTGATATAGAATTTGATATCCACAATATGCTTATGTGCTTCAGTATCTGATTTTGGATAAACAAATCGATTCTTCTTCACCAGTATTCATGGGTGATTGAGAATAGCAAAGACAAAGCACTTCATGAAGTCCCCGACATCCAACAATCCATCACCATTTCCATCAATTTCATTGATCACAACTTGAGCCTATACACATGCATTACAATCAAAGTTGAAGTTAGGTCTTAGTTAAGTTTAACCTAACTTCAACTATTTAGTCTTGATCAATCTTTTGATTATAAACTTGTGGTATACATTGAAGAGCTTTTCACGTCCTTACTGGAAAGCATGTAACATGGATGGCTTGGGAAATGTGATTTAGGTATACAATTGGCATAATGACCTGTTGTTGTAATGTTGTGACTACTTAGTAACTTGGTTTTGTTGAAATTGAGATGGTGATCTTAAAGAGTTTTTGAGATTTTGAGGAGATCTATCTCTTAAAAACATGCAAAAAAACTTCCCTTGACTCGAATTTAACAGCAAGGTATATCCTCGTAGATCATCTAAAATGAAGAAAAGTAACAGCAAGTATAGGTATTGATCGAAGGGTTTGGTCACTATTTATTTTGGGTTTCCTATGATGTATGTCCTCAGGTTTTTTTATCGGGTAATCATCATGTACTCCCGACTGATGTAAAAGATTTTTTCAAGTAATAAAAATCCTAGTATTCTTTAAGAAAAAAAAAAAAAAAAACTGGAATCTAACACTATAGTACTATAGTCGCAGAGTGCATACCACGGGCGGTATGCAATGTAAACGATTAGGCCAAATCAAGGAACAACAATCCCGGTAAACATTATTTTTCAAGGAAAAATGATGAGCGACTTTGTTACCCTGTTTATGTGTCAAGTTGCACATATAATATACACAACCAACTTAGCTAGATGATGCAAGTTGGAAATCATTACGCATAGAAAATTTTTTGATTTTTGGGCAATTTCGTGGAAAAAATTGCTCAAGAGTCCACTTGATTTTATATCACGTTTCTTTCACATTTTGACTGTAATCATCATGGGTCCAACAACTTGGAGGTTTCCTGGTCACTTTTGGTGCTTATTGGCCATTAATGTATAGGCCACACTATATGATCTATAACCATCATTCTAGCCGGTCTTGTTTATTAGCATTTTTTTTGGTATTTTTTGAGTTTTTTTTTTTTTAATACTTCTACGTCTTTTATAGATAATATTTGTGATTGTGTTTTAAAGAAAAAATGGATAAAATATGTAAAACCACAAAAAAAAAAAAAAATCAAAATACAAGGCTGACTAGACTTACTCGATCTATAATGTCTACCATAATTGGGGGTTTCTCATTATTGTGCTTCCAAACAAAACCCCCCAATCGTGGTAGACATTATATAGATCGAGTAAATAGGTAGTTGATAAGGGTGCATTGGGTCACTGTCATAGCAGGGTTTGAATCATGTACTTGTGATTTCATTTGCCACAACTCTTACCAACTAGTTGGTACTACATTGGCCAAGTAATCTTCGAGTTTGTTGAAGTACTATTACTAAAGTATTTACGCGCTCATCTTACAAACCCTAAAGCGCACTCTCTTTCTAGATGGAACAAGCAAAGGAAAAAAAGTTCACAAATTATGAACTCTCTACCAAACTTTTTTTCAATCAAAAACCATCAAAAGTGTTCATTATTTTCTTTATAGCTTAAGATAAACACTAAAAACTTTACAATTTTCTTGGTTCAATTCCATCACAATCATCTGCAAATTCAGTCCTTCTTGTTATGGCAAAGGGAAAGCAAATGTCATCCATCATCTCTCTCACACACACAAATAATTTCTCTCTTACACAAATCGGATGGATCCAATGCACCACCAACTGGGCCCCCAACAGGCCCACATCCATGTCGTTTTCTGATCACAAGTTGATTTACAGCTGTTTGAATGAATCAAAAGCCCAATGAGTCCAACAACTAACTTTAGCAATTTTGGATAACAAGTTGATGTCCTTGCTTACCTTGCAATCCTCATTTATACATAGCAACTATGTAAATTATACACATGTCATCATGCATGCATGATGGGTCTACTCACTCACACTGTCTTTGTTCAACTGTTTACGTCAACTTTAGAGAGACATTTTTGATTTCTCAGTTCTAAGTACTGACTATAAATAAACAATCACTAATGAACAACTTTAATAGGGCGGGATACCAGTTCAGTAATAGACTTGTAGTAAATGAAATCACAGGTCCAAATTTTGAACTCTATCGGGACAAGACAAAACTCTCAATGCTCGATCTGAAACTAAAATATATCGACATGTTTGATAGGTTATTGAGCTTGAGCAAGAAAAGCAAATGGGAGGAGAAGCAGAGAACATTGCTGTTGGAGTAGATAAGTTCAATATTTTTTTCACTAGGGAAGGGAACAATTTGAATTCATGCCTTTTGCCAAATTTCGAGGAGCTAACAATGGGGCCGATCATGCATGGATTATATGTATTTTGTCCGTTTCGATTAATGGCTTTTCTATGTCCACTTTGTACAACTCATTATTTTACAACTCATTAGTGGACCATACAAAGATGATCAAATTATTGATCATAAATCATTTACAAGAAAAAAAAAAAAAAAAACTTATATTGGACAAAGGTGTTAGGTGATCAATGCATCCATAGTGGTTGTGTTTGTCTCCGCAACTTGTCTAGGTTTAGCTAATCTTTACATAATAGGGTCACTTAATAGTTGTCAAAACGGAACGATTATTCTGAAATTGATTCTAACATCCATAATAACAATAACGAAAATACTAAGAAATCAGGTTTTTTTAACTGGATTTTACAATTAGAATGATGTGGCGTGATTTTGAAAAAATGATGAAATCACGGTAATGTCTCAACATACTATCGGAGGAGAGATAGTAGATTGTCATTTGCGCGTTTGCGACAATAAATGAAAACTAATATATATATATATATATATATATGGGACAAAGCATTTTTCATGTCACATTTTGGCCAGCAAATTAGATTTTCTAATATTAGCATCTAAAAAGATAGACAAAATTTTTTTCCAATTATTTACACTACCATCTAATAATTTCTCTACCTAATCTAAGCTTTAGTCAAAACACTAATTAATCTACTCTTCAATAGCACTCAACTCCGACGTATAATCACGTCCTCTACCACCACTACCACTACCACGCCTCTCTTTTCTCCTCTTCTCCGCCACCCCACCACCACCACCACCGCCTACGGTGGAAGCGATCTTTCTCTCTGTAAACGTTATCGGAATAACCCCATTTTTCCTACCACCACATTTCTCAAACTCACCACCACCAAGAGCTGAGCTAGCTTTAACAGCCAATGCAGCCATGTCCTCAGCTTGCAACTTATGTCGCAGCCGACTCATTGGCAACGCAAAGTAGAGTTGTCCTGGCTGCAGCTCCTCTTCAGCATTCACTGCTGATATAAACTCATCAAAATCCATTTCATCCGAATTGCATATGAAACATGCTGGGTTTCTTTGCAAGACTTGTGAGACTTTAACTGGATATGGATACTCAACTAGTTTGCCATCCTGGAGGATGAGTTTTGCTGTAGATATATTTGTCGAATCGAATGAGTTACAATTACCCATTATAAGTTTGATCGAATAGAATCCAAACGTTATTTTATGTGTTTGAAGAAGAAGAAGAAGAAGAAGAATAGATGGTGAGGGCTCATGAGAGTGAATTGGAGGGAATTTATATAGGTGAAGAGAAGTAATGGTAATTTGGTGCTTTGAACAGAGTGCTGCTGAGGTTCACTAGCCAACCTGGCACTTGTTGAAGACAGGTTGTATTGGAGAATTTGGAGGTACTTGGTTGGCCAAAATGGCCTTGTTTTTTGGATGAAAATATAGTGGGGGGGAGTAAAGTTTTCTTAGAAATTTCACTTTTTTTGGATAGAATATTGAAAGAAATGTTTGGAAAATAATGTATTTGTCAAAAGAGCTAGGCTACTATTTTGATAAGGTGCTTTTATAGGGTTTGGATGTATGGTTGAAGTTTAAGGTCTTGTTTTTTGTTTGATTGTATTTTAGACTATTAGGGTGGTGAGGAAATTTGACATGGAGATTGAAAAGCATTCAAGTTGGTTGGAGAATAAGAATCAATTGCTATTCATTGGAGATAAAATTTCCTGAAATGAGATACAAATTTTGCAAAGCTAAAGTTTAATGCGTTGAATTAAAGTGCCTTTTTCAAAAGTCGCACATCTTAATGAGACACACGCGATATAGATTTACTAAAATGAGATTCGCAATTTACAAAATTGTTGAAACATCCACAACTACGACAAACCTTATGCGTGTTCTTTTTTTCTTTTTCTTTTTTTTTTGTATTTAAACATGCATTTTGCTTTATTTTGAAAAACCATAATACATTACTTATGCTCAAAATTTATGTAAATGCCGATTTTATAAATCCAAAAATATATATATATATAGACAAAGAAATGGACTAGAAAAATTACAAAATAGAATCTCTATAAAATGATTTTATTTTTTATTTTATGTTTTACACAAAATCAATGAATATGGGAAGCTTAAAAAGGGGAAAACCTAATACCACTTTCTTGACAAAAGTGCAGCTTTAATCATGGACCCAATGAACGGCCCATCGTATTTTGGATCTAAATTAAAAGCCCTTTCATCTGGGCCCACATAAGAATATGCACCGACAAACAATCACAACCATTGATTTTCTGGATGGAGGAGGATTAGCAAGACTATAGTTTTTTTGCACGATTTTTTGCATTTTTCTTCTTCGTAAGGCATAAAATGGTATTGATTTATCCGACATTAGAACATAATTCGATTCCGAATAAAAGGATTTGGATTCTAAAAACATTGAGCAGAAACATCGGTCGGAAAATATCTAATAGCTAACCAAAAATCGTAAAATATCCTAACTTTGGCAGTGAAAATATCTTAAATGTCCCGATATTTTTACATGTAATAATTTGCAGAAGGGGTACTACACTAAAGATTGGACTATCGGAGAAAATATCAAAAAAGAAAATGTGGAGCAAAATCAAACTACGTTACTAAAGAAACAATGCATTTTAGACGACACAAAAAATATGTACGTAAATATAGAGAAAAAGTATAGTAGAGAAGATAAAAGAGTGCAGAGATAGGTCCACCACCCCTACCAACCAGACAAAAGCTCATGAACAAATGCGATGTGGGTGTTTGTTGGGTTGAACACCGAAACACTTCCATCGATTCCGGTGGTGGCCCTTATTGTTTTTTTCTTCGTATTTTAATCGAAACCTAAAGTACTGCCAATGGATTTGTTGTTGGTTTTTTTTTTTTTTTTTTTTTTTGTCGAAAAGTTTTTGTATGATTGACTTCATAGGTTTTAGATTTATCGGTGACAAAATTTTATATATATATATATATATTTCATTATTTTGTTCTAATGAAGGTTCTTACTACCTGCGAATCAAACAATTAATTATATGACACATGGTTTTAGACTAATGAAGCAGATTTGACTACAATTGTTATTTGTTAAAACACAATATGTGTTGGCAGGATTCAAACTCTGGACTTGTATGTTAAAATATCGGCAGGTTTTTCATTTGCACCAGTATTATAATTTTTTGTGGTTAATTTTGTTATTTTCTATTGGTGTGTGGACCAAATTTAATTCCGGCTATGTTAGAATACACATCTTGATTATGTTAGTGTGTATTTTGTAACAAGTGGTTACGACTAAGATGTTTATTTCCTCGATCCCTTTAATATTTTAGGGTTTTACGATAATTATTATATAGGAAAGGCACATCAAGAAACTGTATAGTACATAGTTGATCAAGCATACCCATTAGTTTCCAACACCAAACACATAAAATAATGAAGGAATGATTCATTAGGGAAGGGGACATTCTTAATTAGATTCAGAGCCAACAAACACAACCTTAGCAAATACAAGCATGTGTGTAAGTCAATTTCATGTTAATTTGGTGCCAAATGAGTTTAGCTGGATTTGAATGGATCATGTTTCTTATACAAATCTGGTGATAGCCAACAGGATAACCATCATGATCACAAAAGCTTTTTCTTTTCTTCAATTGAAGGTTACCTACACGATGTTTCAAGGTTTCCTTTTGGATTGATTAAGTTGATGGTCCCGAACTAATTTATTTCGGTGTGTGAAGTGGTTATGTTGTAAGTTTTCTCACGTGGTCACTTGGTGTGTGTAGGAAGAGAAAAATAATAGAGTTTTTGAAGAGTTCAATAAATTGGAGCAATCCATCTTTGTCGAAATTAATGAATTGTTGTGAATGATGACTTCGACTTGTAATCTTTTCAAAGACTTTGTTATTGACAGTCTAACATATGAAACCTCGTGAGAATGGAAACAACGTTGGCCATCAATTTCGTTTTCTTCTGTTTAAAAATGCAATTTGAGGTTTTATGTTTTTTTTTTTTTGGTCAAACACGAAAATGTTTATTAATGAAAGAAAAGGAAATGAAATACAAAGAGAAACATTCATATAGCAAGGAATGCCAAGACACTATGAAAGTGTCAAAACCCAAATTCTTAAACAAATTGCATGTCGTACCCATCCTCCACAACAATTCTCTAATCTCGATAAAGATAGAGTACTCTGATCTGTTGAGTCATTCAAATACCCTTTTATTTCTTTCTTTCCACACACACCACATGAGAACGCGAGGGACCCTACGCCATAACCACTCCCCCCGACGGGAAGGATTAGCTTGAGACCACCAACTTAGCCAATCTAAAATGGAGCCTTCAAACATCAAACTCAAACCAAATTTCGCCAAGAAACTGCTCCAAATGGATTTGGAGAAACTGCAGTGAAGCATCAAATGGTCCAGTGTCTCGTCAAATTCATTGCAAACCACACAAAGACTCCCTGTGAGGATTTCTGTTTTCTTAACCTATCTTTAGTCAAGATCTTCTCATGCAAAACTGACCAACTAAAGAAATTAATCCTAGGAAAAAGGTTTTTCACCCATACCATATTTTTGTGGGAGGAAATGAAGGGGTTAGAGTGGGTCTCATACTGAGATGCAGCCAACATATCCGAAAATTCTTTCACCGAGAAGCCCACACCTTTACCCTTCCACACCAAATTATTTGATCCCTCTGAGAGCATTTTTCTATCCAACAGATGCATTAGATTAGCGAACTCATCTAGTTCTCCAATATTTAGGGGTTTTCGAAAGGAAAGATCCCAAGAATTGTCGTTAGATCAAAAATTGCTCACATTCCCATATTGATTGTTGTTAATGATAAACAACATTGGAAACAGATCCTTCAAAGATTGGTTACTACACTAAACATCATGCCAGAAAGAGATGAGATTACCATTTCCACATTGGAGAGAGGTGTGAGGGTAGAAGCCACTTGCGCACCGAGAGATGGACTTCCACAAAGAGCATCCGTAGAAAGTGTACTTAGTTCTCTTTTCCCAAACTCATCTATTGCGCTCATATTTGTCCATAATGAGAGATCTCCATAAATTATCATTTTCTTCTGCAAATCGCTAAAGCCACTTAGAAAGTAATGCAATATTGAAAGTGAGCACCTGACGAATGCCTAAACCACCTCGAGATTTAGGGCAACAAATTTTCTCTCAGGCCACTAAATGCATCTTTCTAGAGTTATGAGTAGAACCCCAAAGAAAATCGTGCATGATCCGTTTCATCTTGGCTGCTATTGAACAGGGAACCTTGATAAAAGACATAATGAACACCGAAATAGAAGCTAATGTGGATTGTACCAGAGTTAGTCTGCCTACTTTAGAGAAAAATTTGTGTTTCCATAATTATGTTCCAATAAAGAAATTTTGTTCATGCATATCCATCACCATGTCCATCAATTTCCAAAGTAATCAAAATAATAAATCACCGAAGATTCATTTGTAGATTCTAGCTAATAATCACATCATTCTTAGTTGATTAAAAAAAATTTGATGGGAAATAAATGGGGTTTATTTTTTTGCCAAACATCGGATATTTTTATTGAAGATAAGAAAATAAACAAATTACAAGAGAAAATATTCCTATAGCAAGGAATGTCAAGACATATGAATGTGTCAAAAAAACAAGTCTCTAAAGAGATTACAAGTCAAACTCATCATCTACAATAATTCCTTAATCTTGATAAAGATAAATTGCTCCAACCTGTTGAGCCCTTAAAAAATTCTCATATTTCTCTATTTCCATACACATCACATGAGCACGTGAAAAACCTTACACCATAACCACTTCGCGCACTGAGAATGATTAGCATGAGATCACCAACTTAGCCAATCTAAAAGGGAACTGAAACATCAAACTCAGATCAAATTCTGACAACAAATTGCCCGAAAAAAAATTTGAAGAATCTGCAGTGAAACAACAAGTGGTCCAGAGTCTCGTTCATCTCATTATAAAAGACACAAAGACTCTTGTGTGGATTTCTCTTTTCCTTAACCTATCTTTAGTCAAGATCCTCTCATGCAAAACTGACCATGTCCTATTTTTTTTTAGGATTTCCGTTCTTCGCTGATAAAAATAAATAAATAATGTAGATCCTAGCTAATAACCACAACACTAGCTTCACCTTTAGATGAATGGTTTGCTCATTTGAAAATCATAAGCGCAATATACATCATGGATCCTATAGGTAGGGCTTGATCCAACATTGGATGAATACTAAAATTGAATCGGTACATCTTGGATAAAAACTCCAGTTTAGAAAATCAGTTACACGGTCTTGGGTTAGCATCATATAAGTACATCTTGTTTTTAAATCCATCGTCAAACTATTTTATTTGATTGATTATAATTTCATAGTGGACACAAGTCATAACACACAACAAAAGGTGTATGAAAGCTGATTAATGTTGTGTAACCCAAAAGAAAAATTCAATTGATCAGAATTTCATAAGGGAGTTGCTATGTGTTTTTGATCGTTTGACTCAATTGCACCAACTTTAGTTTACATATTTAACTTATAAAAATTACTTTTAGTGTGTACCCAGACACAGTGAACACAACTCTAATTATTGAAAAACAAATTAGATATATTTCTAACTTTTTTCTTTTTGGGTCAGACACGAAAATATTTATTAAAGAAAGGAAAGGAAACAAATTACAAAGGGAATCATTCATATGTCAAGGGATGCCAAGACATCATGAAGGTGTCAAAAATCAAATCCCTAAACAAATTATAAGCCGAACCCATCATCCACAAAAATTTCCTAATTTCAATAAAGATAGAGTGTTCTAATCTGTTGAGCCCTTAAAAAACTCTCATATTTCTCTTTTTTCACACATGAGTACGTGAGGAACCCTGCGCCATAACCACTTCGCCCGTCGGGAATGATTAGTTTGGGACCACCAACTTAGCCAATCTAAAATGGAACCTTGAAACATCAAACTCAAACAAAATTATGTCAAAAAACTGCTCCAAATGGATTTGGAGAATCTGCAGTGAAACATCAAATGATCCCAGCGTCTCGTCAATCTCATTACATGTAACTCCCCTACTTTTCCAATGAAAATAAATATTTATGTTCAAAAAAAAAATTCAATTAAAAATTTGTATTTTAAAACCTTTCGTTTGACAAGTCGTATTTTTCGAATTTCAGTTAACTTTCTTACCTTCCGAATCTCGGGACGAGATTCCATTTAACATGTGTATAATGTAACACCCCAAAATTTCATAAAAATAATTTATTTATTTTGAATTACATAAAATAGGGTTACATTTAATTGAATGCGAATTTCGAAATTTAGGGTTTTATTTAGTGTGTTTAGAGGGTGGGTGCCCTCAGAATTTTAGTGGGGGCGAATAACCACCCATAGTATAAAACCAAAACCCTTCTTTCTTTCTTTCTTTCTTCTCTTGTGCAAACCCTCTTTTCTTCTTTCTCATTCTCTTCTTTGCATTTTCTTCTTGATGGCGGCGTGAGAGATATTCGATCGGTCTTGTGTGATGGACTGTTGACGATGGAGCTATGACGTTGACTGGTGTAAAGGACTAGTGCTTGCAACCATCGCTGGTGACAGAAGGAAAGTCGCGATGGTGGCCGGTTGTCTGTCGAGATGGTGGAGAATAGTGGCGGTGATAGGTGCGAAGGTGTGAGGCACGTGTCAATTGAGTTTCGATTCTTGGATCAAAGGTGAGTTAATTTTCATCCCCTTTCTTTTTAATTTTTGTTTCGATTTTGGTTATTGTTAGATTGGGTACTTTGACATAGCACTCGAGTATTTTTATTTATAGATCATATTTTATATTTGATAGAGAAAATCTGGTGTTAAGCTTCTTTTTTTTGTTGATTTCTTAAGGCCTTAAGGAGAGCTTAATTTTTTTAGGAATACTACAGTTTTGATGCAATGGATGGGTTATAATCCATTGAGTTACGTACAGCTTGGACTTCTATTTGTTACTGAAAGTCTTGCTCCTGAGAGATGGAATATCTTTGTCATTTCATACTATTCTTCTTGAGAATAATTGGAATACTTATGTGATTAGTTTTCTGACAAAGTTTCAGAACATATATAAAAGTAGTTTTAGGTTAGTCAGGTTGCAGCTCAAATATTGTACCAGACCAGAAACTCTATAAAATGTTTCTCTATCACTTCATTGGATTGGTTATGTTGTGGGGCTGGTCTTGGTATATAAGATAGGGTTTAGTTATGCTTTTAGGAAAAACATAGTTCCTTCTTTGTATTCTTACCTAGTGAAATTTGAGTCTGGTGCTGATGCATTACTCTCTTGTGATTTTGTGCTTGTCCACTTTCTTTCAATTGAATATATATTAATCTTAGTAAAGTGATCAGATGCATGCATTTGGAATTTACATAGCTGGGTGAGATTGCAAGTTTTGGCTTTTGGATAGTTGTTTGTAAAGGGTATTTTCCCCTTTCTTAGTTAGACATGACATAGTTTGGCAAACCATGCTAGCTTATTGTTTGGGTACTTTAGGACAAGATTTAGTAGAACAAGAGGAAATTGGATTGGTGGGTTTGAAACTGCGAATAATTATTAGTGAGTTTAGGTATAGTTTTTGGATTTTGATTTTGGGTTTGGGTTTGATTAGTAGCGAAACTGGGTGCTCTTGATATCAAGTTGGTTGCTCTTCTTCTATTTTGTTTCTATTATGTGCATTTGTACACAAACAAGGGTGAAGTTATACTTGTTAAGGGAAACTTAGGTTGAAGGCTTTTGTTAAAGACAGGAAAGAATACTATGAAAAATACTTGTAATACATTTGAATAGATTGTATTTTTGGTTTCTTAGGAAGTATAATTAGATAATATAATTCAAGTTTGGGGTTCTCACTAGTGACATTTCATGGAGTTTATCAGAAACAGAGCTCAATTGTATTATGTTTTGCTTAATTGAATGTTATATTTCTTATTAAGGCACTGTAAGCTAAGTTAGCTCACACAGAAATCAGTGTTCAAGAAATGCTATTAGATATGGTTTTGTTTGGCTTGTTTAAACTACAGGTATTAGCTCAAAACTATGTTTTGTATACCCTAAGTTAATAGCGATGTTTGAGATGTGAATGGTTGATGAATATTAATGCATTGTGATAAATTTGAGATTTGTATTATTATGCATATTGACTTGTTTATGCATTATGAAGAATTTGGATATTTGAATCAAGGAGTGACTTGATTGTCATGTTGTTATAGAGCATGATTAATGAATATGTTATGTTTTCCCCAAAAATGTGGGTGGATACGATTGTAAATCGACTTATGAATGACAAAATGTCATTGTGGAGAAATTTTGAATTATCAAAAATAAATGATATTGGTAAACATTGATTTTTGAAAATCTAAACCACCTGAAATTGTATCACTTAGAACTACCACACTTTTTTTGTTTATTATTTCCCCTTTCCTACTAGAGAAACTAAATGACCAGCGGGTCGTCTTGCGGAGTTGGGGCGCCTATTTCCTACTAGAGAAACTAAAATAACCTTCAGGTTAGTCTTGAGGAAATGAGATGAATTTGTATGCATAAAATAGGCTTTGATATTTATCCGTAAAAAATGTGACGTGAGTTTATGCGCATTGATAGCCCAAGAGTGACTTTTGGTACTCATATAGTTAGGAGTATTCGTGATGCATGCCTGTATGTGATGTCCCCACTTGGGAATGGATGATGGAGTAGTTCTCCTTTATATTAGAGAGGCGTGCGAGCATGTATGTTCGGCACGGAGGTGGTGCGAATGTGATATCGTCTAAGTGATCAATCCGTTAAAAGATGAACCTAATTCAAATAAAAATGAATAAATTACATTGCATTGTTTCTAATCCTTTTTATGCAGGATGGCAAGTCCACTAATATTTCTGCAGGTCAGACTTTTCATAGTCAACTCCTATATGGTAAGTACAAGTAAATGCATTTTTACTTAATTGAGATGATGATATGATGTCCTCAATGAGGAACTAAATTCTTGGAACTGTGTTTTCTTGCATCACACTTTTGCCTCGTTGAGGAACTACCTGTTGGCGTGTTTGTGTATTGTTTGTGTTTAGCTTGATGTTTATCTCGTGCGATTTTATTGATTTTGGGATGAAGATTTCTCACACCAGCTTTATTGCTGACCCAAGTGAGCTTTTGCTTCTTGGGTACATTTATTTGGGAATGTAGCCAATTAGCCTTTCAGGTATAGAGACGTTTGAGCAGTGTTACAGGAGATCCGCTAGTGGGGCTAGCGACATCAGTTTTTCCTGGTTAGAATTTTGTTATAAATTTTAGTTTGTTCCTATTTTTTTGAACTATATTTTTTTCATTGCTGCTAAATGTTTATGTTGTTATTGAATTTAACGTCCCGAGTTTTGGGGAAACGGATAATCCTACGTGAATTTTGGGATTTTCATTTTTTTTGAAAATCAGGACGTGACATTACAAAGCACACAAAGACTGCCTGTATGGATTCCTATTTTCCTTAACCTATCGTTAGTCCAGATTCTCTCATGCAACACTGACCAACAAAAAAAAAATTATCTGAGGAAAAATATTTTTCACCCATACCAAATTTTTGTGAGAGAAAATGAAGGGGTTGGAATGAGTCTCATAATGAGAGACAACCAACGTATCTGAAAATTATTTTACTGAGAAACCCACACCTTTACCCTTCCACACCAAACTATCAGATCCCTCTGAGAGCATCTGTCTATCCAACAGATGCATTAAATTAGCGACATCCTCTAGCTCCCCAGTATTTAGGGATTTTTGAAAGGAAAGATCCCAGGAATTGTCATTAAACCAAAAATTGCAAACACTCCCATGTTGTTTATTGTTAATGATAAATAACATCAATGTTCTAAAATGCGCTAGGCGCTCGGCGGACGGCGAGCAGGTAGGTGTCTAGCGCCCAAGGGCCTAGGCGGTCTTAGGTTTTGTATTATAACTTTAATAATTTACAAAAATTAAGCATAATACCTTATCAATTACATCAAATTTAATGCCAAGATACATATGCAAAATTTTAAAACATGAAAAATTAACAATTATGAACAAAATTTATTAAAACTCAAATAATTGAAGTCGGTCATGATGGGTACTTTATATAAAATTGAATTTGTGGAAAAACATCCAAACCTACTCTTTTATTTTTCTTCAAATTGCATGAATAACCTCAGTCAGGTTTGATAAAATCTACATTAGTAAAATAGGTACTGACAGATCATTTGTGAATTTTATTAAGTAATCATCATATACTATACTTAGACATATACTGAATAAAAATTAATTAAATAATTTATTTCTAAAAAATAGGAAAGAAAAATAAAATAAGAACACAATTAGCCTTATTTAAATAAATAAAAAATCGCCCAGACCCGCCCAGCCATTAATCTGGGCGGTTTTCTACCTTCTAGCACTAGGCCAATTTTTAGAACACTGAATAACATTGGAAACAGATCATTCATAGGTTTGTTATCACACCAAACATCATGCCAAAAAGAAATGATGTTATCATTGCCACATCGAAAAGAGATGTAGGGGTAGAAACCACTTGCGCACCGAGAGATGAACTTTCACAAAGAACATCCATTGAGAGTGTACTTAGTTCTCTTTTTCCAATCTCATCTATTGCTCTCATATTTATCAATGATGAGAGATCTCCATAACTTGTCATTTTCTTCTGCAAATCGCCAAAGCCACTTGGAAAGTAATGCAAAATTAAATGTGAGCACTTGGCGAATGCCTAAACCACATCGAGATTTGAGACAATAAATTTTCTCTCAGCCAACTAAATGAATCTTTCAAGAGTTTTGAGTGGAACTCCAAAGGAAGTCGAGCATGATCTGTTCCATCTTGACTGCTATTGAAGAGGGAACCTAGCACTCCAATAGTTATGAATAAAAAATCTCCAAATCTAGCACATATTCAATGTATATGTATGACCCAATTTCAAATGTAACTGATTTTTTTTTCTCAAATAAATAAGGGCACCCAATAAAATCATTTTAATAAAAAATGTAAGTTGGTGTTACGCATTTTAAGTTGGTGCAACAAAGCGAGACATTTCAAAAGGTCGGTGTAACAAATAGTTGGTGCAATCGAGTTAAATAGTCAAATACACATAGCAACTCCCTTTCATAATTATACAGACTTGGGTCAAGTTGGGTTGTATTTAGGCTTTAGTTCGCTTCAAATTAAACTAGAGAAACCAAACATAATCCCACATCATTTAGTCACTTTTTATATCACAGCTTTATATAGTTTTAACACCAACCCACGTTTGTTTCTTTGGAGACATCTGATAAAATTGGAACGATACAGAGAAGATTAGTATATCCCCTGAGAAATGGTCATCTTCTCCATTATATCAATCTTGTTTGATTGAGAGGGGCTGCTCATCCTGAAGGGCCAAAATTTTGGAAACTGGTTGTTTGAACTGGGCTTGATTATGTCTCCTACAAGCTCAGTAACTGAAGCCCAAACTATATTTTTTTATTCATATTCATTTCCACACTAAGTTGTCGGTGCCCGTATAGCTCAGTGGTAGAGCGCCAGTCTTGTAAACTGGAGGTCTGTAGTTCAATCCTGCATGGGGGCATATTTATATTTTATTTTATTTTTGCGTCATTTTCGTTTTCGTCTAGTTTATGGTTGTTCAACATGTCAATTTGATCATGTATTTTTCAAGTGACAATGGTGCTTCATCTGTTTTGTTTTCGTCTAGTTTATGGTTGTTATTTTCGCGACAATGGCGCTTCATCTGCCATGAAAAGCATGCGTCTAACCAGAGATAACAGTCGTCTCACCTAATCATAAGGATTAACAGTTTTATATGGTTAGGTATTATGTACGTAATGGCTTGATTTACATAAAAAAATCGAGTTGTATACTTAGTAAACTAAACCCTACTAGCTAGATCTTATATATATAATAATGCAGTGTGTTATCTTGCTAATGCCAGTTTAACTTAATTAGTAAGACTTATAGCAGATGATATTATAGTTCTGTAATCCAATTCTAAGCATCTTTGATGCCATATTGTAGTCGACATCTCACCAGAATTTTAAAATCTACACAAAAGAGCAAGATAAGCTAATTGGCAATTTCTAAGGAACTTATTCTCGTTCTGTGTACTAAGAGAATACCTTACAATATCACCAATAAATATAACATCCCAAATAATCTATCATACAGTTTTTAAGTAAATTTCACCTAGGTAATTAACCATGATGTGCTACATTTTTTTCACTCATATATATTTCTAAAAATAAAAATAATTTTGTGAATTAATACTCTAGCAACTCCCAAAGTCGCCGACTGAAAACTGGTTATTCTCCGATAAGTTCCCTGCATGTTGTAGCCCAAGAGTAAGTGAGACGTCACCGGTGGTGGTACCGTACCTTACAAACGACGATTCCATGTTGGCACCTCCATAATCAATTCCACGTAGTCGATACATGTCATCCCCGGCCAATGCTGCTGTTTCACCATGGTTCAAAGTAAAATGTTGAAACACAGTTGGTGACATTTCACCATGGTGGATGGTGATGGTTTTGGCTTGGTTTTCTGAGAAGCATTGTTGTTGTTGTCTATTGATTGCATTGAGTGATGGGTCATTTTCATGTGCATTGATTTCAGATCGTTTTGGTTGTGTTGTTGTTGTTGTTGTGGATGGTATTGTTGTTTGTGTTTGTGCAGAGTTGCTGCTACAACTTAACCCATTTTGTTGTTGTTGGTTCCTATCTCTTTCTTGATCATCTCTCTCCTCTATCATTTCATCATCATCTTCTTCTTCATCCTCTTCTTTGCTCTCTTGTTGATACATTTCTTCCACCATGGGTTTCCACAACCTGACTCTTGCATTAATGAACCAATTTGATACCTGGAGATAAAATGCATTAAATTCCATACAATTTGTTTATTTCTTGTCTTGGATCTTTGTCAATATGAGATGTAATGGTCCTGACTTTATCACTTCAAAGAAGCATCTTTGATGGGGGTGTTTTTGGCATTTTCTTTGGTAGACCCATTTAATATTTTGACTTCAAAGAAGCATCTTTAGGGTTTTTACAAGATTTTTAAAAAAGGGAGGAAAATAGCTGATAGAAAAACTTGTTGCGGATGGTATCATAGGTTCAGGTTTGAACTCTGCCACTACGGCATATTATAGTTCTGGGCCGGAGCGCCTCCCACCTCAAAACCAAAATTTGCCTCTTAACGATTTTTGGAGTTTTCTTTCTAGTGCCATTTATTTTATGGCAATCTTACTAAGTTCAGAAGAGTATTTTCTATGTAATAATGATCATATACAGAAAATTCACTTTACTTGCAAAATACCTTTCAATTAACTAAACATAAAAATCGAAATCATCACCATTGATAAACACAATGATATTTACTATAGTATCTTCTTATATATATAGGAGGAAGGCAGAAAAAAAAAATCTAAGATAAAACTCTAGATTATAAGATGTTCTGTATTTGTCATGGAAGAATAAATTAAGGAGGAAAAGCTCTAAGCATTTTTAGGCAAAAGGCGAAGACAGGAGTGTACAGGAAGCACTAAATCATGCAAGACACTCTGAAACTGGCTGTTGGTCTCATAGGTTTCTTTTTATTCTTTGTGGAATTGTTGATGTTAGAACAAAAAAATATAGAATGAGAAAAACGATTTCGATAGAATGAGAGGGAAAGAAAGAGAAGAACCTGATTCCTTGATAAACCAGTCTGTCTAGACAACAGAAGCTTATCTGCATCACTGGGATACCTGATGAGAACGAAAATGACATTGTAAGCACGCTTTCTTTGTAAAGAAACTCAGGCATCTAATAAGAAGACAACTACACTCACAGATCCATTTGAAAGAGAGATATGTGGTTATGTTTATTAAAGTGGATTTTTTGAATAACTAAACCTGAAGGTCAGTGGAATACTATTTCAGGTGTTTGATCAGTAGCGATCAATGGATGAAAAGCACAAAAGCTTGACTCTTACAACATTGTTTTATTGAAACCATATATGGCACATTGATAAGAACCTTATACTAGCTTAACAACACTAATGGATCTAAACATACTTCATAAAGCCGTTCAAAATCATCAGATTCAAAATGCACAATCATTTTTGAAATGTCATACTTAAGTCAGACTGCGAAAAAACAAGGACTTATTAGTGACCTTCAAAAGTTTGTCTATATATCATTCTATGGTCTAAAAAAACCCCCTAGGGACTTTGGTAACATTCAATTTTCACAAGCAAATTTTGGTGAGAACATTTCAAACTCCTTGAGGACGAGCTCAACATCATCACCAGTTACCATCTACCGTCGGATGGCAAGACAGAGAGATTCAACTTGGTGATGATCATATCTTACATTGTTTTTTAGTCCCAAAAAAACAATACAAAAAACATTGACATGAACCTGTCGATCAGATCCATTGAATGACCCAAATTAACACTGACACTACAAAAGGGAACAATCAATAATTTTATTGGGACCATTTGATCATTGCTCTAAGATCAAGGTAACATATGAAGAAGATATGATTATACTATGGACTCAATATGTTCGCTACTAGCATAGGAAAAGGGAACCCCCTCTCAGTACTTCATGTGTACCTTAAAATCTGTAGTTCGAAAAAAAAAAATTTGAGAAAGGGTGAGTGAACATACGGATGAAGAAAATGCTCAAATAGCCAAGCCCTTAAAATGTTGACAGATCTTTCAGGGAGGCCTCTTTGAGGTCTCCAAGCTTCATGTTCCATCATTCCCATCTGATGGAAAGCTCTTTGTTGTCTTAGGCTTTGATCAAGCAACTTAAGCCTTGGGGTCTCTCCTTTCGTTACACCGGAGCTCCCACCACTGTCCTTCTCCCCAATAATCTCACGTGTTTGCTTCAACTGTGCTACTAGTGCATCCTTCAAACACCGGAAGTGTCTTGACATTGCTTTTTGAGCTAAGGATGTGTAGGGTGTAGCTGCTCCGTAGCCCATCACAGAGTCGAATGAGTTCACTACTATTTGCATTTGTTCGCAGTAATGGTTGTATCTTCGGTCCACCTACAACACACACACCCACACACAAGTAAGCCATTTAATCAATGCACCTTAAAAAACAAGCAAAACCGTATGAACTAAATGAGAAATAATACTAGATTACTACTTTTGTTAAGCGTCTTCTAGGCCATTTTCCTCAAAAAATAGAGATACTGAGATAAAACATAAACAAACACATACCTTGACATACAATATAGCTTTTGAAAGAGTGAAAACCTCTTAAATGATCGATTAAAAAAAGGGACGAAAAAAAAGCCTCTTTGGAAGTTCTGGACAAAACCTTCAAAATAAGCACATAAGATGAAGATGAAGATGAGGGGGCAGAGTGAGTGTACTTTACTTGAAGAATCAAGAAGAAAGAATGTCCTTTGTATTTTTATCTTAGTATGTACATGTTCGTATCCTATTGTTTTGAAATCACATAAAATAAAGAAGAGGCAATCCCTAGGTCAACTTAGACAAGAAATCAATCAATGGGTTTACTATGATAGCAATGGATCTCAACAGTGGCAGAGAGGACCTTCACGCACCCAACACCCTTTTCAGGTATTATACAGTGTTCATTCATGGTGACCTTCCCAATCAAAATGTGCTGGCATTTCTTATAGGACTACTTACCTTATTATGGCAATCTCTTATGTTTTTTTTTACCACAATATACAACATTTCAGTTCATACCCTATTTCATCAAATACTTGAAGAATCAACAAAGTAATCAAGTGTTTGATTTAATTCTACTCCTAATTTTTTCCCTCTCAAAGCCGGCCGATGTGATATTTTAATCTCATAAGAAATTGTCAATTGATTTTTATTTATTTTTTTTAAAAAATTGATTAAAACATCTCCTTGAAAACTTGCTGGAATTCGGGTTTTTAGGGGAGGGGGTGTTCAGGTGGGATATAAATAAGAGACTGCAAAATATCGTAATGGTGGATGAGAGTGTGTGGAAGGATTGATTGGAGGAGAAGAGACTTGCCTCATCAAGCATGGATAGTAGAGCAGCTTTCTTTCTTTGATATTCATTTTTTTCACTAGCTGATAAGGGTGGACGATCCTTCATTGCAGATGAAGATGCAGGAGCAGCACCACTACTACTACCAACTTGGTTCTGTTTGTTCCGCGCAAATCTGTTGTTCTTCATGTGACCCCTTCCGACGCTACAAAACTCTTCCAACAATTCTTGAGCTGGTTTTGAATACTTAGAATTCCTTACAACACTCATTACTCCAAAGGAAGAAGGCGAGTAGCCAACATGGACATGTTGTTGGTTGAGATGTAATGCTTGTTGATGATGAGTTTGTTGAGTATTCAAGTTCTTGAATTGGTAAGAATTCGAAGAACCCCCACTGCCTCCATCTTGATTAAAATAGAACACACCGCCATCTCCCATGCTCAATTCTTCGGCTTTGGCAGCTTGTAAATGTTGCAAGGATGACAAGGATAACGATAGGCCTTTGTTATCAACCACCCCTTCGCTATGGGTAGTTGTGTTATTGCCTCCTCCGTTGCTACCTGGTACCCAAGTGAATTGGGATGGAGTGCTCATGGAGCTAGTATCAAAACCAAACCGTTGAAGAGTCGGAGGAGGTGGCTGAGGAGGAGAAGGTGATCTAGGCTGTGGGTTCATAAGGAAAAGTTGCATGGCAACTGCTGAATCTGCATTAATATTTGACATCTGATGATGATGCTTTGTATCACCCACAGTACCATGCCAATCCGATCTATAACTCTGTGAGATTTGGTTGTCCAAGAGCTCATTATTAGCAGCTGGTGCCATCCCTGATTGAAAATTGAACATCTCCGACAACATCCCACCACCTCCTCCTCCTCCACTTCCTTCATAAACACTAGATTCCTCATCTATGGCCACCAAAGGCGGTGGCGGCTCATAACCTTGCAACCTCAGTTTCTCCCTTTGGCTCTGCTGATTGAAGCTAAGGATCCCTTGATGGAAACCTTGTGACATAGAATTCTCTAACTTATGAGCTAAAGAATAAGTGTTTTGAGATCGAAATCAACAACTCCTCACTAGTCTTCTCCGAATGAGAAGATCATAAACCAGTAACAACTTGTAGTTATTGGTGGTAGCGTTTCTACTTCCATACTAGTACTATCTTCATCTTTTTCTCCTCCTTCTCCAATACAACCTTATCCGATCAAACCTATTCATATTAGCCATGAATCAAATATACATATATCAACAAGACAAACAAAACCCATCATGGAAAATTCAAGTATATATATATAAATCCTCAAAAATAAAGCGAAAAAAGAGTCCGGTTATCTTCGCATGGATGGCTTGTTCTTCGGCCTTTCTTTGCATATTTAAATTGCTTACTTATTACATACCTCAAAGAAGAGTTGCAGCTGCAAGTGGTGGTGGTGGTGGTGTCGAAAGGATGGAAAGTTCATTAGACATCGTTTTCCTTCTGCTGTAGTATAAATGAAAACTTGTTGAATTCTTCTTGTTTTATCTTTTGCTTTGCTTTGATTTCTTCTTTCTTTTTCACTCTCAACACACAAACAATACAACACTCTCAGTTGTTGTTGTTGTTGTTTCTTTGTCTGTCACTCTCACACACACTGTCGATCTCTCTTTGATATTCTTGAAAAGAGAGAGAAAGAAAAAAAAAATGGAGGGTGGAATGGGGGGACTGATCTGTCTTGCTCTCTCTCAAAACTAACAGACATACAACAGAGAGTGAGAGAAGAGAAGAGAAAGCTGAAAAGGTCGCTATTCTTCCTCCTTCTTATGAGACTTTCTCCTAGTTTAATTATCATTTATTTTACCTTCATTCATAATCAATAATATTCTACTTTATTAAGAACATGAAGTCACCTAATGAGAAATTAAGAAAAATGATGATTAGAAGACCTTGATTTTCTAAGGGTTTCTTTGGTTGCACGGAAAATATTTCTATGAAATCGTCTTCGTGAATTTGATTCTAAGGCCTCCTCTTCAAACTTTGATTTTCATGAGTAGTTGAAAAATAGTCTTATAAAGAATCGATTTCATGTCATGTCAGTATATAAACAATCAAACAACGAAAATCTACATAACAAGATAAATAAATTTCATTTTCCAAGAAAAATAGCTAACCGAACATACCCTAAAACAAACTTTGATTAGAAAATATAATTCTAAGGTAAATTTCTCTAGAACTTAGGGTTTGTCGGAGGATTAAGATCATCTGAAACTAGGTGTAGGGTGTAAGATTCGACTTCCTCCGAAAAATTATCTTTAGTAGACTAAGTATTTCAGGCATCTTGAAGGATTGGGTTCAAGTGTTACGAAAGAGAGCATGTAATTACAAGCGGTAGAAAACGGAATGGGATTCCTAGACTTTGGGGTAGACGACTTAGACTCTTTTCGAAATTATGAAGTTGAATGGATATTAAATTGGTTTTTTTTTTTATCAATTATGTCTCAATGTACAAATTAATAAGTTACGATGACTCGTATGTTTAATTTTTTTTTATTTTTGTAAAATATATTATTATATGCTTATAGTTTTTAATATAATTGTCTTATTGTATTGGACTAATCCAAAATTAGTAGACCTTGACTATTAAGATCCAAATATAAATGAGAATTGATCCTTTTTACTAATGGTCATCATTTGGACCCACATTGGATCCTATTCCATTGGAAAAATATTTGTTCTTAACCCTAGTGCCAAGAATTTGGTTTTAATGTGTGTTTGTTTGTTTGTTTATTAAATTCTTAAAAAAAAAAAAAGCTTAATATTTAAAATTGGTTTTTACCTTTTGGTTATACACAAAATATTCGTATCCTAGTCTCGGCTACATATTTATTATGCATGAATCTCCCTAGCTTATTCAAAATTTACCTTTTATTGGATCGGGTGTAGCAAATAACCCAGTGATCTGTTTATCGGGAGAAAGCTAATAAATCTTAGGTAAAAGCGAAACACAATCACAAACACAAACACAAACACAAACAATTGATCAGTCTCACTCGCGTGAAGCACAAGGGAAAGTAAGAGGCACCTTGAGACATTGTTCCCAAATTGCATGACTATAAATATTTTATTAATTTTGATTAATTACATAGAAGAATCTTTATTATAAAATTCAAAATGACCAAAATGCCCTCTATTTGGGTATACTAGTAATACTATTCTTGTAAAGTAGTACATACCCTTAGAAGGCAACGAAATTAAAAATATATATAAGACTATAAGAAGATTAGGTCAATGCAAAGTCATCCACTATCTTGCCACTAAATTTTAATAATTAAAAAACTCGATTACTTAAACATAAATTACTTGATCAGTATTAGTAAATTTTTCTGACATTAGAAATTAAAAGTCAACTTATATTGGCAATTTTTTTTTTAGTAATTTAAAGTCCTTAATATGACTGGTTAGTAAAAATAAACATATAAATATTCATTAAAAAAAAAACTTCTAGAGAGCCTTGATCGGAATCACTAATTTGTGTCTGAAAAGGTGGTCTGCACATGATCGGATCAACTGATTTACTCCTCTCCAACTTCTCCAAACCCATGAAGAGAAAGGTGGAGTAGTCCGATCACTTGCAGACACCCTCCCTAGCTCCGTAAAAGCTCTATGCATATTACTTACATTTTTATGCATCGAAGGCAGAGATTAGAAATTTTGATGTGGAAGAGAAATATGTAAAAAAAACTCTCAACTTCGAGTTGAAGATGACTATATTTTTTGTGAAACATTTCCACCCCTTACAAAAATAATGTTCACAAATTTGAAACGAGCAAACAAATAAACTTTTTTTTTCTTTCACAAATGTAAAAATTAATATCAGTAATAGTTCTAAATTTGAGATCACACAAATATATTTTGTTAAAATTTGATAGTAAGATTCAATGGGGGTGAAAGGTGCGAAAAAAATTAGGACTCTTCCAAAATAAAACTTTTAATACACACAAACCCTAAAATGTCAAACATGCTTATTTTGCCTACCTCATATTAAGGTTTCTCATATGGTTATTGATGATGACTACATCAACGTATATTGAATTATCGTACACTAATTGAAATTTGATGGCGATGTATGATTTTTTGGATGGCGAAGGATTAGCGCACCTACTTAATATTAGGCATGGATCACATTTGGAATCTTCATTTCGAGGGTACACAAAAAGAATATCGAATAAGAAAATGTCATATTTTATATATAAATTTTTTTTTGTGTGTGATGAACCATTGCTTTCATTAATAAACATCTTCGTGTTTGACCAAAAAAAAAAAAAGATGAACCATTTTTAATATATATTTATTATTTAGAGATAGTTAATTAGCCAACCTTCTTTATCAAAAAAAAAAAAAAAAAAAAAAAAAAAACCAAGATGTGGTGTGCCCTTTTGGGTGATGTCACGTGAACCTCACGCCCTAACCCACACCTTTGCGAGGACCACATAATAATGTTATCCTTTTGTGGTCCTTCCATTTTAAATGACAACATATTTTTTGATCGATACATCGTTGTAGTAATTTTTGTTTTAACTTAGCTTTGATTTAATGAACAACCAGATGTGTACGTACGTTCTGCTCGCATGACTGGAGAAAGCATGGCTTGACTAAAAATAAATATTATACGAGAAGATCTAAACTAAAAATAGGTTAAGAAAGAGAGAAATTCTTACGGAAAGTTTTTATGTGCTTTGTAATGAGAATGACGAAATTCTGGATCACTTGATGTTTCATTAATTACAGATTCTCCAAATCTAATGGTAGCAATTTCTTGTCAGAATTTGGTCACAAGCTAATCCATCTCAATGCGCAAAGTGGTTATGGTGTATGGTACGTGCACATGTGGTGTGTGTAGAAAGAGATAAATACGAGGGTTTTTTTTTAAGGGCTAACATATCATATCAATCTATCTTTATCGAGAATAGGGAATTGTTGTGGATGATGGGTTCGGCTTGTATTATTTTCAGAGACTATTTTTTTACACTTTCATAGTGTTTTGGCATTTCTTGATCTAAGAATGATTCTCCTTATAAGTTGCTTTCTCTCTTTTCTTCAATAAAAATCTTCGTGTTTGACCAAAAAAAAATAAATTTGAAGGACACCTTTTTAAACCTAGAAGAATTCCTTTCTACATTGAGATATATAGTTTTTGAATTTATGAAATGTGGTTAGGAAGTAAAATTCTAATTGTCGAGGGATGCAGCGAAGGACCCCACAAGGGGAAGGGAGAGCCGTCCACTCTCCTCGGGATGCGCATGTTGAAAATTCAAACACGCATCCTGAGGGGAGTGGACGGCTCCCCCTCCCCCCTATGGGGTCCCTCGCTGTTTTCCTCGCTGCGTCCCTCGCCAATTAGACGGACTAAACTAAGTTTTTTTTTCTTACGAGGGTGACTTGGGGTGATTTGAAAGCGTTTAAACGTATTTTGAAGATTCTATCATCCTTCTAAGATCATGTCATGTCACCCTGACCGTAAAATTCTGATTTCATATTGTCCTAACATTTTCGTAGAATTTTATAGTCAAAATCTAGCGACAAGTGTGAAAGCTCCTTTCTCATTGTAGAATGCATTATGTTCATGTTACTTCTTATCTCTTTGCCATGCTTATCATTATTGTTTTACATGATATTTGGCCAATGGTACTATGACCTCCAAATTTATCACATCTACCCTCCCTATCTACCAGTTTCAAGAACCCTACTTCAAGAAATTCTCTACACTTTATCCAGATAAATCTCAAGTCCATTTCTGCAGTTTTGAAAGCAGTATGAATGTGTTTGTTTTAGATGTATGTATTTATGGAGTTCAATAAATAGCATGAAAGTAATTAAGATGATGATGGAGATGATATTTGCTTCATATGAGCTTGTCCATTTGTTCCCTGTGGTCTGCGATTTGCCACAACCTTTTTTTTTTTTTTTTTTTTTTTTTTTTTTTTTAGTATTAACGAAAGCAATATGTCCCAATTATTTCTTAAATTTAAGAGTGAAGAAAATTCAACCAAGCGCGAGAAGTCAAGAAAAGTCTCTTTTATGGAATTTTCCGATTGCATGACTTGCCTATGACCCACACTAAGAGCATCCAGAGTCATTTTAGTACCCTAAGTCGTAGGTTAAACAAAATGGTATCTTTGCAGTCAAAAGAAGGAAAAAAAAACAAATAAATATCTAACTCCCTTTGACAGGGCATCGGCTAACTTTTCTTTATTTAAATTTTGATAAATAAGAAAACACGGGATAAATGATATCACCTACAACCATTTTTAGCCGCCCAAATGATATCAAATTTAGAAAACACGGGATAAATGACTAGTGAAAAAAAAAAAGTAACCCTTCCCACCTTAAATGGAGTCGGCTGAGATTGATCTGACCTAATGATATCACTCGCCACTGCTCAACCATTGAGCGATCATACCATTGGGTTTAATGATTATTAAGTCTAAGCTAATTGATTTTTTTTAATTTTAGTAATAAATAAAAGTTTATTTGAATTTACACTAATTAATTAATTAATTAATTAATTAATTATCAATGGTTGTTATCAAAGAAGGGAGGGTGGAAAGTTATGGTCACTTGAGAAAGAGAGAAAAAAAGTGTTTGGTAGACTTTCTCATATTGCATGCAAATATATGTACGGAAGTTTTCATACTTCATGCTTCAAGGGAAACACGATGAAATAAATAAAAGAAATAGAAATTTAAATTGATGTCACACACTAACGAAAAAAAGTTAATTTAAATTGATATCACACACTAACCTGAGAGTGGCCGAGTTGTGTGGTTGTTGATACATGCTTCTGTACATTTTTTAGGTGTGTGTAAAGAACGCGTGCTAAGGATTTAAATTTTTTTGATAAATACGGATACTTTTCTAAGATTAAATTAATTAAACTTCAAGTAGAACTCAGATAGGCAAAGAATGAAATGGACATTTTGTCGTGGGCTTGATTAATGATTTTTAATCACACGATTACATAAAACGTGGGATGTAATCAAACTATAAAATGGTAGGATTACATCAACTTAATCATAATTTCAATTGGTTGTTTGCCTATAAATTATACAAGTACCTCTCACCTAATGATCATCCACTCTCAACTAACCATTTTAAATTTCCATCGCAAGTGGAGAAAATATTTGGTTTGGGATCCAATAAAAACTTTGTTCGTACTTTAAAATAAAAGATAAAAATATTTAATTTTGGAAAATAGAATCAGTTTCCTTTGCTATGCAAATTCCGCTGTTTTGTTATTTATTTACTAACAAAATATCAATTCTTCATAAGAGTTTTTTCCTACTATTCGTGGAAATTTAGAGGCCTCAAAATCAAATTCATAAAAATAGTTTCAATTTTCATGTCTATTTTCTATGCAATCAAACATATCCTTAATCAATTGTTGGTGCCACCGAAGCTGATCCAGTTTGATTGTAGATATGATATGTACTGTATAGGTTTGTTTATTTATAGGTTTCATATTTATATTAGGGTTTAAATTGATTTTGAGTGATAAAATTTTTTGATGTGGTCGTTTTCTAGAGATTTGATTGGTATGATTTGATAATAAAGTTAGCTTGTGACACTCCTATCTATTAATGCTAAGTTTTGGTGATTCCAATTTAATAAAATGTTGCAAACTGTTCGTTTAAAAGTTTCAATCATCATATCTCATGGATGACCTAAGATCTTAATTAAGCTCAATTTTATTTTCTAATTGGAAAACTAATCTTGCATAAAATGACCTAAGATCTTAATTAAGCTCAATTTTATTTTCTAATTGGAAAACTAATATTGCATAAAATACTTCATTATAAGTCCAATTGAATTGGTCTCCACAAAAAAAGAAAAAATAAATAAATAATATATATATATATATATATATATATATATATATATATATATATATATATATATATATATATATATATAATTATTTTTTCTCAATGTATTTTATCGTTGATCAACGGTTATTATAAATTCATTCTTCATGGTCGGTTAATATCGTACAAATAAAAACACTATAAAATTTAATCCTAGTCGAGGTCAAGGTCAATAAGGAAAAATATTGTTCTATATAAGGAAAAATATTGTTGTATATAGCATTCATCACTCGACAATTTTAGACAAGCTAATATGAAATTTATGACCTCAACCATTCCATTCCCATAGTAGGTCATTTTCTAGGTTGTTTATCAATAGCAACAACACCAACAATGACTCAAAACAAATTGCATTAATGGAATAGTAACTATAATGTTACCACTTACCTAATGATCTTTTAATCAATGTATTTATGAAATGGTGGTGCACAAAGTGAAAACAAATTCTCCCAAAGTTACTACTAAGTTCATCCATATAGAATGCCCTAATAGAAAAAAGTTATCTGGGTTCAAATCCTACTGAGAGGTCAATTATAGATAAGAAATTGTTGAAGAAACAACAAGATGTTTCTTTTGTCCGTTTCATCCAGGGGATAAGAAAAGAAAAGAAAAAATGGTTGACATATTCAAGATAATTACATATTTACACATTTATTTGATAGTCTTTTGTAATGATTTTCACACCATCCTTTGAAGAAGGTATATGAAATATGTGAAAAAATGAGCAAGTAAATAAATTTATTAAACACATTAAATGAAACATAAATACCAAGAAATGAAACAAATATGAAATCAATATGTAATTAGAAAATTAGGAGGTGGTTTTAAAATAAATTATATAAGTATAAGAAATGACAATCAGAAAATCATAGAGATGTTTTAAAAAATTAATAAATACTTAGAAGAAATGATAATTAAAAAATATCAAAAAAATTTATAGCTGGTTTTTTGTATTTTTACGAAAAAAACTCCAAAATTTCCAAAAAAAAAAAACTTGAATTTTTTTCTTAAAAAATACTAAAATATATAATTTTTTCTTTCACCATGTTTCTTTTCGTAATTTAAAAAAATGAAATTTTCGACGAAATTTCGCAAAACACACAATCCTTAGATAAAAGGAGACCAACCCTTTAACTGTGTTGTTGTTCTCTTTCCTTTTCAGAAAGTGAAACAACGTAGTGTTGGGACCAAACCAAACAACCCCTCTATCCTTCTCAATTGGGGTCACTTTCCCTCCCACTAGAGTTGGGAGGGTACCTTTAAACCTATATAAAAAACCCAACCAACATGCTCTTTAGTCACCTGAAGCCCATTTTTATCTACACCATTTTGAGTTTTTTTTTTTTTTTTGGGTGTCATTTTCACTCTGTGAATAAAAATGTTATTTTTTGTGGATTAACAAGAATGGGTGAAAGGGACTAAGGGAGACCTCCCCTAAGACTCAAAGCCCAAAAATCTTTTGGACAATGTCACCAAGGACTTTGGAAATTATTGAAGGGGAGAAGTTTTGGGATGGAATTTTTTTTTTTTTTGGGGTGCTCTAATAAGCCAGTGACGACGCGGACACTTGTTCGAAGGGCCGACAAGTGGTGGCCAACGGACACGTGGGACATGTGGTCCAATAGGATCGATGGATCGAGAACTTGACAAGTGTTCGAGATTGATAGATGCCAGGCTGGGAGGATTTTTTTTTCATTAACCACAATGTGGGGTTAAGGGGCCCAGATAAAGATTAGGGTTTCTTCAGTTCTCTCTTTTGCAGCTTTGCAAGTTTGGGTGGGTGATTTATGACTGCAGAAGAAGAAGAAGAAGACTAAGAAGATGGGTTGGAAATAGGCCTTTTTAACCTTCAGCCCAACATGGCTTATTGAAATGTCATTCTCATCGAGGAATCTACCACTACCATCCAACTTGACTTTTGCTTCATTTTGGCTAAGGTTTGAAAACTGAACCGAATATTATTGGTTTCAATTTTTTTTTCAAACAAAACCGAATCAAACATATAAGAAAATGAATTGAAACCAAACCGACAATATCGGTTTTAAATTTATGTACACCAAAAACAGAAACGACTGCTAAAATGTTACTAAAACCAACATAAACTGAACTGACAGACTAAATTAAACATATTATATTATTTTTATATTGATATATATTATATATATTCAATCATTTCGGTTTTGTTGGTTAAAATCACTTAAAACCTGAAAATCAAACCTACCATATCGGTTTCAGATTTTCCTTAACTAAACCGAACTGAAATCAACCCGACCTTTTTATTCAGTCTTTTGTTCAACCCTAATTTTAGCTTGCTCCAGTGTTTGCCTCATATTAGCAAAACTAAAGCAAAGCCCAACTCTTGTGCTCACAAATAACTACCATTGAGCCCAAAGAAATAGCCCACCATGTACTGCATTACCAATATAGCAAACCATCCCAAGAGCATCTCCAATGGGAAGCACACCTTCTCCCCTACATTTAAAAGTTTATTTGGGTCTTGTCGACACAATCAAAAGATCGATTACTAGTTCAATCTCAATGTCAAGTCTAGTTTTACATTTGGGGGCAATGCCACATTTTCAAGGCTTTTTGCAGGATTAAGTCTATGTTATATTTATAAGTTTGTTCGAATCTTGTTGACGCAATCAAAAGATCGATGACTCGTTCAATCTCAATGCCACATTTTCAAGGCTTTTTGCAGGATTAAGTCTATGTTACAAAAATAATTTTGGAGTTTGGGGTATTGAATGGGAGTTTTTGGCATTGCTCTCCTAAACCTTCAAATCCCCCTAAAAATAAGGTGGTCTAAGTGGTAAGTGCATCCTTATATAATATTCAAATATTTGGAGAATATAGTCAATGATCCATTGTGATAAAGTCACCGAGGCAGAGTTTATCAATTCCCAAAAAAAAAAAATCTTCATATTTTTTATCCAAAGTCTTGTGCTTTGACCTACATGATCTCCTCAGGACTTGAAACCCATTTAACAGATGAAAATTTTTGGAGAGTTTGGTTCAAAAAGCACTGATTTGTGTTTGGAAGGGTGGTCTGTATGTGATCGGACTAACTCTACTCATTTCCAACTTTTCTAAATCTATGGAGAAAATGATAGAGTGATCTGATCACGTACGAATCACTCTCTTAAACACAAATCAGTGCTTTCAGACCAAACTCTGTATAAACTCTCTTAACAAAAATGTCACCTTATTCACAAACAAATATAAAAAGTTGTAACCACATAATAAAACCACAACATCAAAGTTGGAATGGAAGAGAAGTTCCATTAGGGTTCATGAACATCAACTTTTACAATGCAAGACAATAGAATTCTTGCAACACTTCCAAAACCAAAACAACAATCACCACATTTAACTTTCTTTGCTTTCTTTCTCTTCACCTTCTCCTTGCCTCTAAACATCTTCGTAGCTTTCTCTACAACACTTTCTTTCTTAGTAGAGAAAGTATAGCTTCTAAGGTAATTTTGCCTAAAAACATAACTTTCATGACAACTTGGACTCAAATCACAAGTCAAAGACCTAGGCGAAGAAGAAGAAGAGGTGATCTCTTGATCATTTGAGCTTATATGCCTCAAGAACTCTGCGTCAGACTCTGGCCATTTGTAAAGCTTGTTGAAGCTTACTTTGATAGGGTCTTGAGCATCCAAACAACCTCCAGTGCAACTTATTTGCTTCATCTTTTGAACTCTGTTATAGTGTTATCTTCTCTTCTTTCTCATTATTCAACAAAAACTCAATACATGAAACTCATTTTAACTCTCTTCTTATAAAACACACAAATAAAGCAAGAGATTGATTGAGTTCCCTTGTCATTTTATAGCCTTTATTAGTCTAGATTTTTTTTTAAACCATAAAATGATGCCATTGAAATTAAAATGAGAATCTCAGACACTTATTATCTGTCAGAATAAAAACAGTATAAGTTTCATTAAAATAATGTTAGGAGGCATGTGATACTCTGCTTCTTTGAATAAATATTATTAGGAATGAAAAATCACTTGTATATTCTTCCATTAATTTCTTAATTGCTATGTTGCATAGTATTATGCAAAATTTTCATTTTGAGTGAGGTTAGGGAGTTAGGTTTTGCAATTATGTTTTGTAATCAGGATGATGTGGTATCGTCAGATAAGGTTTTTTACAACCTCAAGTTACTTTTTGGAGATTTTATCATTCTTTCGAGATCACACCACATCATTTTGATTGCAAAAACATGGTTTTTTAGCATTTTTGTTTCATTTTCCCTCATTCAGATATTGTTGTTGTATGATATATTAACCTATCAAAATCTAACTAAAAATTAAGCTACATAGGAATGCATTATTAGTCATAGTGTTTATAAGTACGGAAAATGACTTTTAAGGCATAATTTTTTACAAAATAGATCATTTAAATATCATAGTTGATGTAATGGTTTAATTTGTGTTTATTTTTATATTTTTATGATCAATAAAGAATCTTTTATTAATACGAGTTAATTCATAAAGTTATAAGACATTTTGACCTTTCATAAACAAATAGAAAACTTAATTTTATACTTTTATTATCAATAAGGGCTATTATATAAATGATTATAATTTTATTTTTTTTACCCTTAACCCCTCCCACCCCAAGCCCTTAGTAGGTATCAATATTAATGATTCTAATTATGACCAACCAATTATAAATTTTTATTGGCTAGGTTTTTGCAATCATGTTTTGCAACTAGAGTGAGATAGCATGGTCTTAAAAGAATGATGAAATCCTCAAAGTGTTTATAAGTATGTCGAGGTTTTTAAAAAAACTTCCTTTGATGATGCCAAATCATTCTGGTTGCAAAACTTAATTCCCTAGCTTCACTCGTCACAAGGACGACAAAATAACGTATATAAAGTATAAACTATATTAACAAAATCAATTCCCCCTACTTTTTGGTTTGCATCTTTCTTACAATTTGGTAGTTGATATGATACATTCTTTTCTACAATTTGAGGCATAAGATACACAAGATATATCAAATATGTAAACCAATAATTGGTCAAGTCCAAAGGTGTTTATATAAGATATTATGATGACAAAGACCTACTATAATCATATAAAATTTTTGGAAAATATATAATATTATTGATTTTATTTTATCTGTTTAGAACTTGTGGAAGGAAATTAAGCCAAAATTTTGAAGAAAAAATATATATAATTTTTTATAAAAATATAAACACAATCAAGGTTGATTTTGTCTTTGTTTTAGGGATGAAGAAGTTGGCCAAAAGACAAGGCACACTCTCTGAGATTACAATGGACCACAAAGCAAACACAAACACAAACCAATGAAATATATTGATTGGCCAAGCCAAATAAATCTGAATAAGGACAGACATTCTCTATACCAAAATTAATATTTTTCTTTCTTTGTCAGGAATCAAAATTGTAGTTTTGTCTTTCTTTGGTTTTAGGGTTTTTCAATGTAGCTGATGGATGAGACAAATTGAGTTATGGACTTCAAGGCATTGGGAGCCTCATTTGTATCTCAACAAAAAATGTGATTTGTTCAAAAAAAAATGGAAGATTAATAGAAAAAAAAATATAGACCACTGTTAACCATTTAAATGACCAAGAATTCTAGGCAGTCAGGGTAATTTTTTGATCAGGATTGAACTCTTTTACACTTCTAACTCCTCTATAAATGATGTTTGTAATCGTGTTTTAAATATAAATGGGTAAAAGTGTAAAAGAGCCTAACCCTGATCAAAAGTTGGCTGGTAGCCCTGACTGCCTAGACTTACTCTAAAATGACCATTTTCTTTAGAAACTTAAAAGGCCCCAAAATCATCATGCAACCAGGATAACGTGGAATCAACAGACGAGTTTTTTTTTTTTTTTTTTTTACAATCTCGAGATACACAAACACTTTATAAGGATTTCATCATTCTTTCAAGATCATAACACGTTACCCTGATTAAAAAACCCGATTTCCTAGTATTTTCGTTCTCAAAATGTGCTATACATTCCAACTGAATTCAAAAAGGTTTCATAGAAGAGCTAACTATGATATCGGCATACCGATATGGGAAGTGTTTGTATGGATATTTGGCACCCAGTGACTACAAGCATCAAGGCCCAAGTTCAGCCCAATCCAGCCTGACCAGGCCCAAGCTAAGCTTTTGGGCTTGATCCCTCTTCCTGAAATTAATGGACTAAATCTTTCATCTGAGCCCAACACAATGTACTTTGATCCAAGGATTGTGATTTCGTTTTTCGAGGTATTTTCGGTAAGTTTATTTTTAAAAACATTTCGTTGTGTATATAAAAGAAAAAAAATTTCGATTGTAATTTTGAAGCTATCAATGTAATTTAAACATTTTAAACTTTTACTAAAGAGTCCGACAAGACTCGTAATATCATACAAACTACACATCACATAAGAATCACTTATATAACAAAATTTTAATACTTAAACTAAGGCTATAATGGGCTAAAATGTACAGAAATTGAGACTGGCCTGACGAATGAAAGAAATATTTCGGATTTCGAAAGAGATTTCGGTAATTCGGTATTTTTCGAGAAATCACATTCCTTGCTTTTTTATCATTGCAGCAAACATGTCAGAAATGCATACAAACAAAGAGTAAGACATCGCTACAATCAAATGGGGGTCGAAAGGTCACTTCCTCATATTTCTTCACGTCGATGAACAAAGCCTTATTGTATTTCCCTTTCAATCTCAATTGACTTATTGATAGCTTAGTGCAAATACCATTAAAAACCATGTTTAAAATTATATAAGATCATACCCAATGATGGAAGCACAAAAAGTTCATACATAATGATGGAAGCACAAACTGAATATGGAAATATGAATTGCTTGACAAATGATAAGTTGAATAAGTCCATAGCGCATGTCTTGGGTTCGAATCCAGCTTGCGACATCTTTATCAGTTTATGGTGTGTTGACCAGTTCTGGTCTTTAACGGGTTCTGGGATCCTATAAAAACCCTGCTCACCTTAAAAAAAAAAAAAAAAAAAAAAAAAAGTCCATAGCACATATAAACACCAACAATTGATCAGGTCAAGACTAAACTATCACTTGCTCGCCGCCCCTGGTCTGTGGAGACATACATACTACAGGATGAGGGTCTAAACAGTTGGATGATCGACAGACAAAACATCAGATGGTTCCATAACCCCACCAACAATACATGTAATAGTTTATACCGAATTTTTCAATGGCTGCGTCAATATACACACATGGTATATAATTCTACAAACTACGTATACGAAATGGCATCAATATATAGGAGAACTTGCAAGAATATAGAACTAAAGGAATCATTCACACTAAAGCAAGGACAAAACCGCTGAAATCTATTTTATTCAGACTGAAAGCTCCACAGAAACAATGCTAATTGGCTTATAATCTAACTTTAACTGAACTGAAAACAACTCCCTCCATTATTAATTTTTCTGAGTGTTTGAGAACTCAGCAACAATGGCTGCCTTTCTCCTCTCTTTAGTCCTGCTTTTCTTCCATGTCTCAGCTCAAACACTACCAATACTACCAATAAACAGCACAAACTACACATGCTCGTCAGAATCAGCGCCTTCTTGTGATACTTACGTCCTGTATCGGGCTCAGTCCCCTGACTTTCTAGACCTGGCGTCAATATCTGACCTGTTTGCAGTCAGTCGCTTATCAATCCAGCAAGCTAGTAATTTGGCGACAGAAGAAGTTCAACTAATACCTGGCCAAGTATTACTAATACCCATTCCATGTGGTTGCACCCATAACAACTTTTCCTCCAACATAACCTACGAGATCAAAAGTGGCGACAGCTTCTACACAGTTTCCACCTATTCGTTTGAGAATCTTACGAACTATCACATGGTGGAGGAATACAACCCGTCTTTGATCCCTACCTTGTTGCATGCCGGTGACAAAGTTGTTTTCCCTATTTTCTGCAAGTGCCCCACGAAGACCCAGTTGGGGAAAGGTCTTAATTTTCTCATCACCTATGTATGGCAACCTGGTGATGATGTATCACTAGTCAGTAACAAGATGAAGGCCTCAACTGATGACGTTATAGCTGAAAATAGCTACCGAAACTTTAGTTCAGCAGTGGGCCTCCCAGTGTTGGTTCCAGTAGCTGAATTACCAGTTCTCTCTCAACCTTCTTACCACCCAATTCGCAGAAAGAAATCTGATTCTAAAGTCCTCCGAACTGCTATATGGTGTGGAAGTTCTTCAGTGGTCCTCATTTTCGCATTTCTGTTGATCTTCACTTACTGCAAATGGCACAAAAGAAAAACCCTCGATCCTGAGGGAACATCACTAAGTACTATCGATTTATATCAACAGAGGAAAGGCTCAAAAGGTAAGAGCTCAAGTCCCAGGATACTACAAGATAAGCTACTGCCTGGTGTTTCAGGCTATCTAGGCAAACCAATCATGTACGAGACAAGAGTCATAATGGAGGTAACAATGAATCTAAGTGACTGTTACAGAATCGGTGGATCAGTTTACAAGGCTAACATTGATGGTGGCACTTTCGCTATAAAGAAGAGGAAAGGTGGTGCTACAGAAGAGTTAAAAATACTTCAGAAAGTTAACCATGCAAATCTGGTGAAGCTGGTAGGAATTTCAGCTGATACAGATGATAACTGCTTCTTAGTATACCAGTTTGCTGAAAACGGATCCTTGGACAAGTGGTTGCATCAAAAGTCATCTCCTTCATCGAGCTCTCTCACTTCTCTCTCATGGAGTCAGAGGTTAACTATAGCACTGGACATCGCCAATGGCCTCCAGTACATGCATGAGCATGCCCAGCCAAGTATTGTCCACATGGACATCAGAGCAAGCAACATACTTCTGAATTTCAAGTTCCAGGCAATGATATCGAATTTCTCAATGGCCAAAACCTCTACTAGTGTTCTCATGCCCAAAGCCGATGTTTTTGCATTTGGGGTTCTTTTGTTAGAGTTGCTTTCAGGCAAGAAAGGCATGGAATCAAAAGACGACGGTGAGATAGCAATGCTTTGGAAGGAAATGAGGTTGATTTTGGAAGCTGAAGAAAAGAGAGAGGTGAAACTAAGGAAATGGATGGACCCTAACTTGGAGGGGTTTTACCCCATCGATAGTGCTCTGAGTTTGGCACATTTGGCCAGGGCGTGTACATGGGAGAAATCTTCTTCCAGGCCAAGCATGGGAGAGGTTGTCTTTAATCTTTCTGTTCTCACTCAATCATCACCAGGGGCATTACAGAGGTCTTGGACTCATGGTCTAGAAACAGATGAGAGTATTCAGATTATTAGTCCCGTCGAGGCACGCTGATAATACTGTCTACCTTTGTATATAGTTTGCTCTCCAATGTAAATAAAATCCCAAATTTGTGTACTTGGAAAAATAATAAAGATCATAATAGACACAAAAAATCAATTTGTAAATTATTTATTCCCTGATCAACCATAAGTCGTTTAAAAGTATGTACATAGAAATAACTAGTTTGCTTAAATAAACATATACAAACTCTGTTTTTAGGGACTTTCGTGTTATTTCTTCCGATATCAGCCAAATCTTAAGTCTCCAAACATTTTTTAGGGGCTTTCGTCTCCCTTAACAGATCTGACGCACAAAGTAAAACTAATTACAAGCTGATACTTTGAAACTAATCAGTTTATGACCATTCACATTTCAAAGAATCTGTTTGAATCTTCACCAGAGTCAAGACTACTTCATCCATGTTTGGCCTTCCTTCTGGATTTTGCGTTAAACAAGCTAGACTCAATTTGGCTACGGATAGTGCAATGTCTCTTGGATATTGTTCCCCAAACATCGGATCCATATAGTTGTAGAACTCATCTTTAACATTTTCTTCTCCCATGGTTGACATTATTGCTTCTGACAACAGTAACTCCTTCCCATCACATAGCATAATAACATTCTTTCCTGTCAGCAGTTCCAACATTACAACCCCAAAAGCATAGACATCAATCTTAGGAGTCACCGATCCATTCTCTAAATACTCAGGTGCCATGTAGCCTATCGTACCCTCGAACTTTGATGAGGCCAACCCACCTTCCATCCTCTTAGCTGAACACGCATGACTAAAATTTGCAAGCTTAGCCCTCAATTCACCATTGAGGAGGATATTGCTACTCTTTATATCATTGTGAACATAAGCAGGCTCCATGAAGTTATGGAGATAGTGAAGCCCGTTAGCAACATCCAGAGCTATCTGCACCCTAAGCAACCAGCTGTGAAATAAAGGGCTGTTCTTACTGCAGAGCCAATTCCTTAGACAACCATTTTCCAAGTACTCGTAAACGAGGTAAGAGCGCCCTTTGTCTTTACACACACCATAGAGCCTTATCAGATTGAAGTGATTGATCTTGTTCAGCATTCTAACTTCCTTCCATACATCGTTTTTCATCTTTTTTATGGCTACTACCTGCCCATTTAACTCTCCACGATAAACAGAACCCTTCATTCTGGAATCAGGGCTGAAATTGTTAGTAGCCACCTTTAACTCCTTGAATGCAAACAGTTTCAGGACTCGTTCTGCAGTAGCAATCTCATCAAGTAGATCCTGGGGCATTACCCATTTCTTCTTCTTCTTCTTCCTTGTTGCATCTAGCTTTCTCCTATGATAAACGAAGACAACAGCTAGACCAATACATAAGAGGACTAGAAGAGAAGAGCTCCCTGCAATTGCAATACGAACAGGTAGTCCTTTCTTCAACTTATGATTCTTTGAAATAAATGCAGGAATAAAGTTGGTTGACTAGGAGTAAAAGAATGAATTATGGTTTGGGAGCTTGAAGGTTCAATTGGCATAGGGACCAGAAGTGTCGTAAAAGGAAAAAGTGTTGGATCATGTTCAGAGAACCCATTGACATCAAGCACACTCTCTTGGCTTACATTGAATCTTTTACTAATATTGGAAACACTATCACCCCAATAGACCGAGTAAGTTAACAGGAAATTAGTTCCTTTTAAAATTTGAGTACTAGAAGGACAAGCACATCTAAGAGGTACCCGCAATTCAAAACCAGGTAACAATTCTTTTTCTCTGTAAGTGTTCTCAGATAGAAGGGCTTGACAACTAGACAGTCCTTGATATGTGTCATTTGCAACTGTAAAGTAAGTGTCCTCGCGACTTGGAATGACATAAGAGGAGTTAGCCTGATAGTACTGACCTGAGCAAGAGCATTCTATAGGAACAATCACTTCTTTATTAGTAGGAAAGACAGTTAGCCTTGAAACATTGTTGAGACGGGCAAGTTCTAATGGATATGAAGATGTAAGATTTGAAATCGTAGCCACTGAATTATATGGTGGTTGAGCTATGAATATCAGAAAAGCCTGGCAAGATTTCTTCTCACCGTTGCAAGTATAAAGGAAAGCTGAAGAAGGCTGCGTCTCATCAGACTTGCTGCAATTTAGTACCGAATTTCCAGAATAGCTCTGCTGGGCAATGACACTGGAAGTAAAAACTAAGAGTGTGAAGAAACTGAGGAGAACATGGTCCATGATGATGGGTTGTTGCAACAATGGTTAATGGGATAGATGAGATATCAGAAAAATTAGAACTTCTAAAGAGGTCTGAAGGTTGGGGTAGCTTCAGAAACAGCAAATGGCGCGTGAACAATATAAAACTAGCTTCACATACCGCATTCTTGACCAAAAGGAGACTCCGCAAGGTTCAGGTCCAGAATTTATTGTTCTCAATGAAAAAAATATGAGGTTTGTTTGAAAAGCGAGATAAAACAGCAAGTGATGACTAGACCAAGTCTAAACGCTTCATTAAGAATTTTATATGGAGGAAATGAGGAATGTTTATTCCCACTACCTAACTTAGCAATTAATCTATGAGACAGTAGTTAGCTCATGATGCAAGCGACATTTCAACAATAATTGTTTATTGGCAACCATTGACAAAGAATTCGAGATGACAAGAAAATTGGTGTGTTTATTTTGTTTGGAAGCTCACCCTAAAAACAAAATCATTATTTAATTCAACCAGCTTTGGCTAGGTATGAATGCCCTATCATTTAACTTAATATGTTTATGTCTGTCAGTTTGACGCATTTGCAACTTGAAACAACTGTTTCAGAGATCCCAACAAGCATAAACTCAAGGTTCATACCAGAGACGGAACTAGTTTATAATGACTGAACCCTTCTACCAAAGGCACTTGTTGGTTCATTAGAAATTTTACAGGCTTGAAAACATGAGAGATTATTTTAATGGATGAAAAAATAATCAACGAGAACGAAACATAATCACACAAAGTGCAGTATATAAAGATTTATGTGAAAACCTTATATCAGGGGAAACCACCCAAAATCAACAGTATTTACGTAAAAACATAATAGCTCCACAACTACCATGATCTCCCCGCAAAGGTTAGAGGTTTGCATAAACAGAGTACGTATCATCCTCTTCTTCTGCTTTATGGTGCCACCCTTCCAAAGATTATAATAACTCTAAAATACATAGCTATCCCAGATTTTGCAGCCTCTAGTTATTTTCCAATGAATTAAGTGCAGCCTAAAGATCTTTTATCTATCACTCACCCACCAAATACCCTATTTGTTGAATAAGCAGGAAATTCCTTGTGGTTGTTGTTTGTTTTTTCTTCTTTTTTTCTTTGCCAGGAATTTATGCACTTAGTAAAAAATAATTCCCGCAAATTGAGATTTTGTCGCAATCTATCATTTGAATGGTATCTTATTTAGAACAAACTCATGTTGTAGAATGGTTCAAACTTAAGATTTTGTACATAAAAAAAGTTCAATCTCGTAATAAAGAAGCATAATATGTAAACAGTTGATAACCATTATTTACAAAGATATTGCAAACTGCAGCAACCATAAACTAATATGACAAGAGATAACTAAGAACATAATAAACCAAATTACCGTAAAATTCTCACTACCAAGGTCCCTTCCATAGATAGAATATATTAAAGAAGATAAGCCACATATATACCATGGCAGTGAGAAGGCATCGCCTCACACCCCAATCTTCATATCCGCCGCGATACTCCTCAATAATGAGCAACGCCCCAATTACGAGACATACTATCCCACCCAAAATGGTTTCGTGCAATTCGTTAGCCACACAGCTAGGGGTGATGACCAATAAGACAAAGCGTGCCTCTGTAAACAAAGTCATCTTATCATTGGCCAATACCCAAAATAGATGTATTTTGCTTTACAGAATAAATGTATTGGATATGAACCTGGGCAGTCCCGAGGAAAGAAAAGATGTGCTGCAACAGCAAGAAAAGCAATCCAGTAACCAAACTCTCCTCTGCATATATCATAGATAACTTCAGATAAATAAAGGAAATAATAAGTTCTGAATTAAGGAAGTAACAAGTGTGAGGGACTACACACCTAACAATTTTGAACATAATTTCTGGAAGGCTTGCTAAGAGATAAATTACTAACAAGGAAGTCTTGATGGACGATGACCGGGTCACTCTGTTCACAATCAACAGAATTCTGATGCAACGAAACATAATCAGAAAGATAGAATATGGATAAAGTGTAGTCTACGAAGCACATTATTAAAATTTAGTCAAATGCTATAGAGAATTGCCAAAACATCATAGATTTACAGTGTAAAGGGATACCATAGTATGCAATGTAAAGGCATATTTTTAGATTTTATTCAAATGAAACTACATTTACAATGTAAAGGGATACCATAGTATGAAAGAAGCCTTTCTTCTTTCCTGAGGGAGAGACGGAGAGAGAAATTTCAATAGTTGCTCCACTTCAGAATTCAAAGTGCACAAAGCTAACCATTCCACAAGAATAAGTAATTATTGTTCCAACTTCTCCCAATCAGCCAACAATTATTTAGGGACTGTTGAAGTGTAAGGGAGGTACTGAACACTTAACTCTGTATGTCTATGGTTGTCGGAAAGTAGGCATATTGCAGAACCATCTGCTTTTCTTTTGTGTCTATGTAGGTGTGTGTGTGTGTGCTGGTTTCATAATTATTTAGTTTCATGCTTTGCATTTGTTTGCATTGCACAAACGAGATTAGCAGTGTATAGTTAATTAGTTATTAGTAAGTGCGCATAGTACAGTCTGTTGATCCCCTATTTGAATTGCAATAAGATTTTCTTTTACTCACACATTCCCACAAGAAGCTAGATTGAAATGGTTTCTAATGAACCTTCAAAGAGAAAACTGTCAGCATTACTTGCAAATTGTGATACCCATAGCCATTATTCTTATTTTGCAATGCGATTCGGTCTCTAAATTGTGTAAGTTACTGTCATCTTAACTTTTATCATAACAGCATAACCCTTGCAAGAATTCAAGTCTCCCATGTTAGTGTCTAATTACATCATATAACTTAGGCCAAACTAGCAATAAACATTTGTAAAGCAAAACTCGCATAGTATGAGATGCACAGAGCAGAATCGGCCCTATCCTGCACGAAATTATTGATGACGCACTCGACGAACTGATTGCTATGCACTAGTAAAATCGTAGGATGTTATGATCCTAAGGATATAAATTGAGTGTCGCCTCAATGTTTTGGTAAAAGGGTTTGCATTAGTAGACCTGTATCCCATGTTTAATACAGAGTATCTACAATGTTATCATCTTTAAGTATTGTTCTCATTCTGATTTGGGTTTCAATCAACATAACCTATTCTCTACACAAATAAATTAAACCATTCATATAACAAGTAATAATCCATGTGCACAATGCATATGAAAGTGGATAGAGCTTCTACATTTATTCAAACACATTGAACGCCCCAAATTGAACATGAAAACATGTATTCATTCATCATTCACCAATGGGGTTAAGCATGCAAGTGTGGGTTTCCTGTAATTGGGTTCAAAGGTTCAAGTTTGAGGACCAAACATCCAGTTTATTAGAACCATTTACAGTAAGAGTTGAGAGTGAAATGACTTACATAACACAGATGGTTCCACCCCATTGAAAGCAAGTACGACCTTCAGTGCTACTTGCTTCCACATCCATTTTTGGTGGTTTTGAAGTTGCTTTATCAAAACAAGGTGTCTTTGGTGGCTGTAATCTATATATTTTACAATATCAAGAAGACTTGAATGGACTTTGTAAAAACTGGGCTTGGGCTTGGGCCTGTGATGGGCTCATCCCTTTTTATTTATTTTTAATCCTTTAACCCTTTTCATTCCAGATGCCTTCGGCAAGGGTTAAATCCTGAACCTGTGATTCCATCCTTCACACGGCTGTCACTGAGCTGGTACCCCACTGGACAGTCCAAAATATAAAAGTTACGAAAGAGCAGGTTTTGATCAATGAGGTCTCATGTGAACCTTTAATTAAAACAAAGAAAATGACTCACAATTCAAAGCATGACAAGTCTTCTTCATTAAACCTATAGTGTTGTAGATGTTTACCTAATCAAGTCTTAGTCTATTAAATTATGTGGTTCAGTAAACACCATGTGATGCACCCAATCGTTCATGCTTCACGATTAGGGCACACGTAAGTGGTATTCGTTTCTTAATCTTCTAAGTAATATTTCGGAACTTACCAGTCAGTTTCAGTCTTTAGCTCCCATATAAAACTTGTTTATTTCAACTGAAAGCCTAAGTTTCAGTCAGTTTCGGAACTTACTAGTGTTGAACTACTAGGAGACTCTGGGAACCTTCGTACTCTTTTGCAATAAAAAATGGAGGACAACGATTCAAACTCGAGATGGATGTGTCGTCCTTTAGTTAGTCGTATTCAGTCACTTCTCTTAAACCTTTCTAGTTGGTATTGTAAATTTATTCCTAGGTCTTTTAATCAGGAAGCACATCATCACTTAGCTTCAATTTGCCAGACATAATTTGTGTAATCATACTTATAAGTTATAATATTGGCTATATGCATTAAAAGAAATTAAGGAAAGCAAGCAAGGTTCTAATGATCCCTTAACCTTTATATTAATAAAAATAGTGTCAAAACTCTTTGATAAGTCCGCAAAATAAAAGTCTTACTAGTCCACTAGCTTGAATATGGATATGCGTAAATTCATTGGAAACTAATAGTTTTCTAAGCTTTCATTTTATAGACTAACATAGAGAAAATCTTCGACTTTGTTTTATTTTGTTTCAAAGTAATTAATTTTATTATTCATATTACAAGCAATTCTTGCTTTACAAACTTTAAATGGTACTTGGAACTTTGCTTCACCTTGAAGACTTGGAAAAAATGATTGATTTCAACAAGAAAATGTTGCTCATTTTATGAGTGTGAAATAAGAACAAACACTTTCATAAAATCAACATTTTTATTATCACTAAACTTAACACATATATCTTCATGCCATCATCATCTGGTGGAACTCATGGAAATCAAGAGTCCCATTCTCATCAAGATCATAAACTCGAATCATGGCTTCACACTCTTCATATGATTTCTCATCCCCTAGACGATTCAACATGCGTTGCAAGCTATTAGGAGTTATGCACCCAGACCCGGTTTCTGCCTCAAACATCTCAAATGCTCTCCGTAAATCATCATCTATAGTACTATCTCTCTCCATCAACCGCGTAAACTCACGAAAATTCAATAAAACCATCACCATCCATGTCAAGATCATTGATCACACTTTGTGCCTCATCAAGTGACATATATTCTCCTATGGAAGCAAAGTATGTTTTAAGCTCTAAACTAGATATCTTACCATCTCCATCTCCATCAAAGTGTCGAAAAACTTGTTCTAGTTCCTCCTCCCTTGATGAACTAGTAGTATTCACGGAAGATAGTCTAGATGATTGTAATGGTCGTTTTTCTTCTCTCCTTGAGCTAATTCTTGCAGGGGACATTGGTAATGGGCTAGAACTATATAGTGACTCGGGTTTTCGGGCTTTTTTTGGTAGGCTTAGTTTGAAGGAGGACTTGTTGAAGAACCATTTGAATGACTTTGATGTAAGGATAGAGTTTGTAGCCATGGTGGTTGAAGGTAATGGACACAAGTGAAGTGAAGTTATATAGAGATAGAGAGGCAGAGATGATCATTCATGAAGAAGATATGAGATAAAGGGGAATCATTGCAGTGTGCAGAGAAGTTTGTAACGAAATTGCTTGTGAAGTTAATGAAATTTGTATTGAATGGGTATTGCGTGTTGTGGGGGGAAGGAGGTTTCCATGCAAGTTCCATAAAAAAAAAAAAAACTGACTCTTTTTCCTTTTGGGTTTTTTTGATGTGAAGAAGCAATTTGGCCAAATGGATGTTATCAGGTTGTTTTAGAGTGATGAGTATCTAACTTGTTTAGGTAAATGGTGTTGTCTAAACACAACTTTTTTTTAGGTGAGATGCAATAAAGATTTCCACAATAAAACTTTTTTTTTTTGAAAGGCACAATAAAACATTGATATCATTGAAAAATATATGTAAAAGAAGTTGATCACTTGACTTAATGATTTGAATAAATGTATAACAAAGAAAATGTGGAAAGGGCCATATAGACTTTAAGGCTAGTGGGGGAATAAATATACATTTGAGCGGGAATAAGTAAGCGAATTTGCAATCAGCGTAATCTTAAAAGAATGATGAAATTCCAAAGTATTTATATATATCTCGAGGTTGTAAAAAAAAACCTCTTATTATGATTTCACATCATCCTGGTTGCAAAACCTGGTACCATTTTGATTTTTTTTTTTTTGTCAAACACGAAGATGTTTATTAATGAAAGAAAAGAAAACAAAAACAAAGAGAAACATTCTTATATCAATGAATGTCAAGACACCATGAAAGTGTCAAAATCCAAATCCCTAAACAAATTACAAGCCGAACTCATCCTCCACTACAATTCTCTAATCTCGATAAAGATAGAGTGTTCTGATCTGTTGAGTCATTCAAATACCCTTTTATACCTTTCTTTTTACACACACCACATGAGTACGTGAGGGACCCTACGCCATAATCACTCCCTCCGACGGGAAGGATTAGTTTGAGACTACCAACTTAGCCAATCTAAAATGGAGCCTTGAAACATCAAACTCAAACTAAATTCTAACAAAAAACTGCTTCAAATAGATTTGGAAAAACTGCAGTGAAAGCATCAAATAATCCAGCATCTCGTCAATTTCATTGCAAAGCATCAAATGGTACCATTTTGATTGACTTGGGCAAAGTTCCCACGATCACTTTCAATCCATATGCACAGTGTTCCATTTTGATTGACTTGACTTGACTTGCAAAGCATCAAATGGTACCATTTTGATTGACTTGGGCAAAGTTCATAAACCCACGATCACTTTCAATCCTAATGCACAGTGTTATACAAAACTCCATATATTTTCTCCTATTAAAGATGATTGCAGGTACATATAAATTTTTTTATCTAGCATACATCAAGTCATCATCATCTGATAAAACTCATGAAAATCAATCACCCCATTGTCATCAAGATCAAAAGAACTCAACATGGCCAAACACTCTTCATAACTTTTCTTTTCTCCAATACGATTCAATGTTTGTTGCAAGCTTTTTGGTGTTATATACCCACAACCTTGTTCAACTTCAAATTTTTCGAAAGCCTTAAGCAAATTATCATCATCTCCTACTTCATCTCCTTCCATTAACTTAATGAATTCCCCAACATCCAGTAAACCATCTCCATCTCCATCAACCTCATTGATCACATCTTCAGCCTCATTGATTGTTATGAATTCACCCACTGATGCCAAGTAGGCTCTTAGTTCATCACATGAAATTTTTCCATCTGCATTACTATCAAAGTAACGAAAAATTGCATGACATTCACCTTCTTCATTTGTTACATCTTTGGCCTTCAGAGTAACTATGGATGAGCTTGGTGGATCATCATTTGGTGCATTCTTTTCGCACCATATGGAGCTCAAATTTTTGAACCACTTGCATGAGTTGGAAGCAATGATACTTGCAAGTTTAGCCAACATATTGTGTTATAAGGTTTGATAACAACATTAATGGACATGCAATGAAGTTATATAGAGTGATGAAGTGAATTTTACTTTAGGATTGATTTCCATGAAGGTTCCAAGTAAATAAACAGAGGAAGCAGTTGAGTGAGGGGTTCAATTTGAAGTGTTGAAAGTGAAACAGAGGTTCCTCCCAAATTACTCAGAAGTCAAGTGTATTGAGTCTTTACGTAATGTACATTAATGGAAAATGCTGAAACTGATCGTCTTATGCCTAACAAACGCGTAATTGTTATTTTTGGAGGAATGAAGAACATGACACATTGTACATTGCACAATGCAAGCCTCTTCTTTTGCCCAATTTTGAAGAAATTAGAGAAATATTAACAATCCAATATCATAATATATATTTCGCATAATTGCTTAATGCGATAAATCAAAATTTTCATTCTATATATTGATGTGTCTAATTCTAGTCTCCTGTCGGCAAAACAAATGTTAGATCGCCAAAGACCACCTTTTTGGTGGTCGAATGCACTCCGATACTTAAGTCAGTATTGAAGATGAAGATAAATCTTGACAGAAATCAGCTAAAATTGCATACATTTGTCGAATGTTCTATTTACTTTATATAATGGTCGTTATTAATTCTCTGTGCGACTTAAGCATGTGAGGCGCAACGAGTGGAGACATTCTCTGTAACAGTCTTTTCCTTTACGGAGATACGTCCTCGGAGGCGTAACTCCCTTATCACGTCTTTTTTTTTCTATGTAACATTCCTCCTCTTTAAGGGAGAACTCTATCGAGCTTGGATTTGGGGTTCTGAAGGATCTTGTTTGGGCTTTCATGATTGGATTCACTCTTTTTGGGCTTTATGAATTGACACGGTCTTGGAATATTTGATCCTCACGATGAACGATCTTTGTCACGTGTATGACTGTGATGACAATTTTATTTAATGTCTCATCAATATATTACCCAATTTTCAATATATAAAACTTTTTTTTTTGAAAGGCAATATATTAAACTTTGCATTTAAAGATAGCCATGGGTGAGCTCAGTGGCTGATCAATTGGGTTTGCACGATTTGGGGCTCAAATTTGTGAAACCATTTAGATGGGCTGGAAATGAAACTTGAAATTTCCAAATGGGTGTTAAATCTAATGCCCCGGATCCCTGAGTCCTAAACCATTTTAGGTTGTGCAGAACACAGATCCTATGCATTTTCAGGGTTTTTATTGGATTCCAGAACCATTAAACAATTTCGGTAAAGTTCAAACCCTAGACTTTTGATTCCATCTGTCACAAGTCTACCAACTAAATTAGTACCCCCGTTGACAAATTTGGAAGTAAATGAGGATTGATCATGACCTACAACAATGTAGTGTTTCTGATGTATATATATACCATATAAGTATATAACTTAGACTGATGGATCCAAAAACACAACATTGTATGAAAAATAAAGCCATTTATTTACCACTATATATAGAGATCTACATTTGTATTTGCATAAATGAAGGTCTGATCAGGACATGATGATCATGCAAACCAATCACCTAGCTAGACCACATTGTCACAATTCTCAAAGTAAACCAAAAATACTCTTTCATATGATTATGTTACTCTTTCATATGATTATGTTGATCTCTTCTTCCAGGCAATTGAACCATTACTAGATCTTTAAATACTTAGCAACCTGAAAGAAAACTTCAGATTTACCATTGAAAAGTCAGAAATCAAATGGTAATCATGATCTTTATTTAATCAAAACTAGTACTATCACAGTCATAGTGTAACCAGGATCTTGGTGGTGAAAGGATCAGAGCTAGAGATGGTGATGGTGGTGGATGGAGGAGCACTTGAGATGGTCTTGGTGGTCGATGAGTAGTGCTAGAGACTGTCTTGGTAGCAGAATCCTTGCCCGATTCTGATACAGTAGTAGTCAATGATATACCTATTTTCATGACAGTAGCAGTGGGTGTTTTTGAGTTTGTTGTGCTCACAGTGCATGTGGTGGTTTTTGATGGTGTACTAACCAGTGATCCTAGTAGTAATGGTTGTTGGTTCAATATTGATATTGCTACGCGCGGTGGAGATGTTTTCTGGGGTGTCGTTGACGTTGTTTCTTGTTGCCGTTGCCTAGACATAAACTAGAGATGAAGATGGAGAACCAGTTACTTGGCATTATGGCAGAGAAGTGTATTTAGGACATCAAAATGGTTTGATTTGTTTGTAGAAATGAAATGGCTTATGGAATTAACTGATTGATATATAACAAAGAAATTGAAAGTTTAAAGGTGACACCTTCATAGAAGTTGCTTAGTAGATGAAACTGGAAATACCTTGGTGGGGTTTGGAACCTACAATTGAGATTCCTGATAGTTTTCATCTTTCCTCTTAGGAAATGTTAGGAAACTAGGTTTTTGCAATAAGGGTGACGTTTCGTGAACTCGAAAGAATGATGAAATTTCTAAAAAGTTTATGTGTATCTCAAGGTTGTAAAAAAACCTTCTCTGACGATGCCACATCACCCTAATTGTAAAACATGATTGCAAAACTGGGTTCCCTAGCCTCACTCTTCCTCTTGTGAGTATGTTGAAAAAAAAAAACATTTTTTTCTAATAAAGTCATTTATACATTTAGGTCACGGTTGTGTTTTCACGAAATTTCTTAAAATTTTCCTTTTTAAAAAAAAAATTTACAAAAAGAAAGGGCGACCAAAAATTACATTTTTTTGAGATTTTTTTCCGAAAAAAAGTTCTGTAAAATACAAAAATTACATTATTTCAAAAGCTTTCGGAGTTATTTTTGTGAATTTTCAGGTTTTTTATTTAATTATTATTTCTTTTAATTATTTATTGATTTTTAAACTACCCCTCTATTTTTCTGATTATCATTTCTTTTACTTATATATTGATTTTTGAAACCACTTCTGATTTTTAATTATATATTAATTTCATGTTTGTTTCATTTTTTTTAGTATTTAGGTTTCATTAATGTGTTTAGCAGATTTATTTACTTGCATCATATTTTTTTTTCATATATTTCGTATATCCTCAAAATTTATTATGTATTAATTCATGTATCCTCAAAATTTTCACATATTTCGTATGCCCTCAAAATTTATTATATATCTCATATATCCTCAAAATTTTTAGGACACCAAAATTAACTCGAAAAATGAAATCACAATCCTTGACTAGGGTACATTAACAGGTACACTTAATGACCTACCCAGAAACAGTGCTACAACAAATTTGTTAGGAAGGTGAATCAGCCAAGACCAAGTTTATCTTGATCGAACTTTGATGTCTCTATGCTTACTGACCTAAAACCATAGCAAAAATGTTGCGACGAAACAACTTAATAGTAGGTCTTGAATGCATGAACACAACATAAATTGGATCAAGTGGAAATTTTTATGGGGAGGATGAATCAGAATAATGAAATTATTCATTGTTTCTTAAGACCTTGGGTTTCAAAGAACTGGGATTTAATTAAGAACTTTTGTACCTAATATAATTTAATTGGCCTTGGGCCTCAAGTCTAAGCAACCAAGCTTCATGTTTGTGTCCGCTTGAGAAAAAGCCTCAAAAGAATTAATTGAGTTTGGATCTTAATTTACAATGAAATTACAAATTCTGAATCAGTAAAACGTAAAAAACACATTTTTTGTCTCTAAACTTTCGATACAAAAAAAAATTATATCTAACAAATCGAGGCTGACTAGGTTGACCCCATTTACGAACAAGTCAAGGTATACTGAAGGTCATCAGGGTGTAGGTGTAAGGGAAGATGATGAGAAGTACTTTCTCAAATCAATGGAAATGGACTTGCTTGAATCTACCCTTTCTACCCTCAAATCACTTGTTTTGGAGGTTTAAGTCATCATATTGAACAGTCAAAAACCAGAAATCAACAGTTTCAAACACTAGATGTCAGCAATGTAGAGAAACGTCGTGGTCTTGAAGACTGCAAACAAATTCCATTTCGTAGAACAAGTCATAATATAAAAATACCAAAACAAATATCAAGTCGATATCCGGGATTTGATGTGTGTAGTTTCCACTGAATCTTACGTAGTATATGCTTGAATTAACATTTATGAGTTATCTTATCACGTGAACACTTAATATATCCTACATGCTCCATACATAAAATAAAAACCAACAACCTAAACTTACTTTAAGTCATTGTTGAACCTCAAAAGATATGATATAAAATCATCTAAAGGCTTTTGTTTTGGTCTATAGTCTTGAGTCTTATCTCATAGACCAAAACCTATGTTTCGACACATACATAATCATGATACATAGAGTGAGTTTAGAGGGCCAGGGCTATCAGCCATTTTTATCCATTCTTTTTAAAACACAAACATCAATTATAAAAATGGGGGGAAGTATAAAAAACCACAACCCATACAAAACAAAAGGCTGATTAGCCCTTGGCTCTCTAAATTTGGGGTGATACATAAGTTTATCAGTTCTCCAATCTAGAGAGTCAGGACTACCAGCCATTGAAGCTTTTTACTTCTACCCATTCTATAATTAATGTCCGTGATCATGTTTTAAAGATGATAGGTAAAAACGTAAAAGACCCAATCCTAACAAAAACATGGCTAATTCCCCTCGCTCCCTAGACTTACTCTTATTAGTTTATTCAAAACTTTGTTTTTTGGTCAAACACGAATGTTTATTAAGAAGAAAAGAAACAACAAACAAAATAAACATTCATGTATCAAATAATGCCAAGACACCATGAAAGTGTCAAACCCAAATCTCTAAATAAATTACAAGCTGACTCATCCTCCACAGCAATTCTCTAATCTCGATAAAGATAGAGTGTTATGATCTGTTGAGTCATTCAAATACCCTTTATTACTTTCTTTCCACACACTAACCAAAATGAGAACGTGAGGGACCCTTACGCCATAACCACTCCCCCCCCCCCCCCCGACGGGAAGGATAGCTTGAGACTACCAACTTAGCAAATCTAAAATGGAGCATTGAAACATCAAACTCAAACCAAATTCTGACAAGAAACTGCTCCAAATGGATTTTGAGAAACTGCAGTGAAGCATCAAATGGTCCAGCGTCTCGTCAATTTCATTGCAAAGCACACAAAGACTCCCTGTGTGGATTTCTCTTTTCCTTAACCTATCTTTAGTCAATTCTTCTCATGCAACACTGACCAACTAAGAAATAATCCGAGGAAAAATGTTTTTCACGCATACCAGATCTTTTGTGAGAGAAAATGAAGGAGTTGGAGTGAGTCTCATAATGAGATGTAGCCAACATATCCAAAAATTCTTTACCGAGAAGCCCACACTTTACCTTCCAAACCAAACTGTCAGATCCCTCTGAGAGCATCTATCTATCCAACAAATGCATTAGATTATCGAACTCTTCTAGCTCCCCAGTATTTAGGGGTCTTCGAAAGGAAAGATCTAAAGAATTGCGGTTATACCAAAAATTGCTCACACTCCCATATTGATGTGTTAATGAGAAACAACATTGGGAACAAATCCTTCAAAGATTGGTTACTACACCAAAAATCATGCCAGAAAGAGATGAGATCATCATTCTACATTGGAGAGAGGCATGAGGGTAGAACCACTTGCGCACTGGGAGATGGACTTCCACAAATAGCATCCGTAGGAAGTGTCATTACTTCTCTTCTCCCAAACCCATCTATTGCGCCCATATTTGTCCATAATGAGAGATCTCCATAAATTGTCATTTTCTTCTGCAAATTGCCAAAGCCACTTAGAAAGTAATGCAATATTGAATGTGAGCACCTGACGAATGCCTAAACCACCTCGAGTATGGCAACAAAATTTCTCCCAGCCCACTAAATGCATATTTCTAGAGTTTTGTGTAGAACCCTAAAAGAAATCGCGCATGATCTGTTCATCTTGGCTGCTATTGAACAGAGAACCTTGATAAGAGACAGAATGAACACCGGGATAGAAGCTAATGTGGATTGTACAAGAGCTAATCTGGCTGCTTTAGAGAGACATTTGTGTTTCCAAGACGCTAGCTTTGATTCCATCCTTTCGATCGTCTCATCCCACACAGTTTTACTTTTAAAACTAGCACCCAAAGGCATGCCCAAGTACTTAACTAATAGATGACCTGCTAAACAACTCAATAAACCCGCCATTAGTGCAGATAAGGGACTTCTTCCAATATGCAACACCCTTGATTTGTGAAAATTGATTTTCAGACCAGAAATAACTTCAACCAAGCATAATTTTTTAAGAGCAAGAACCTGAGAAGAGAAGCATCACAAAAGAGGATAGTATCATCCGCATACTGGATAATAGAAACATGGGGACTACCTTCCGCGACAGAAACCCTCTCACTAGGCCGGCATCAACCGCTTTAAGAATCATTTGTGTTAGACCTTTTTGCTGTATATTCGAGCTACTGAAAATCCCGTGCAGCTGACCCTTAATCTTCAGAGAGAAATTAGCTGTAGATCTGCACGTGTGAAACCAATGAATCCATTTGGAGTCAAACCCCATGCGAGCCATTACCAAATCCAAGTATCTCTAAGAGACGTTGTCAAAGGCTTTGAAGAAATCTAATTTGATAACGAGCCCTGGAACACCTTATTTTTTCCTAGAATCAATAATTCATTGGCAATCAAAGGGCTATCAACACCTGTCTTTCACTAACTGCTGCACTTTGAAAATGGGAAATGACTGAATGAAGAACTATTTTCAATCTATTAGCCAACACCTTGGCAATGATCTTATAGGCCCCATTCAAATACTGATAGGTCTAAAATCTTTGACTGTCCGCATTCTCGCACATTTAGGAATAAACGAGATGATAGTGGTGTTCAACCGCCAATCAAAAAAAATGTTGTAATTATTCGAAAACTTGAAAGTTGAATGTCAGTCAAACAGATCTGAAACTTGAAGCAGTCAAGTCAAGTTGAAATGCTGTAATTATATGATCTTATATAATTATATATGTTTATGTTATCGATCTCTCACGTTTTCTTTGAGTAATCAATGGTTTAATATTTCCATATTCCAATTAATGACTATTTATTAAATTATTAATTCATGTCCACACTCCACACTATTATATAATCACAAGATTC